>JACATO010002588.1:0-15189 GCA_018389105.1 Nautilus pompilius
TGCGGTTGGGTTTCTGGCGCTCTCCGTTGTCGTAAGACTCCGAAAGTCTGACATGCTGCATGTCCCTTTCTGCGTTTGTCCGTCTGTCCCTGAGGAATGCCAGCAGATCTCTCCCTTCCTTCCCTAAACAGCTCTTTTCTGACGTAAGCCGCTGCCCCTGCGCTGCCGTTTCTCTGACCCCCTGAATGAGACCCGAAACGAGCTTCGTTCTGCCGATTACCAAAGTAGCGTCCCCACAGCCAAACGTTTACCCCTCAAACTAAATATGCCCCGAATTCCCTTAAAAGGGATGTTTAAATATTATGGGGATCCACGTCATCGATTTCGGCGGGGGTACAGGAAGACGACTGCAGAAGGCGGGCACCACGTCAGCGTCTGTAGCGGTCTCGTTGTCTGTCATCGCCTAATGACGTCATGCGGAGATCGTGGTGGCGCCACGGTCTGTTCAGTTGAGAATCTCTTCAGAAGATAAACAGCGCGTGGTCCACATCTACAAAGAGAGAACATAAAAATTTACGATACTCGGTTAAAAAAAAGATCTTTTTGAAGCGTCCACCTTCGTCTCATTAAATTTGCCTGTTTGTTTTTGATTTTACGTAACGATTGAATTACCCCTTTTTTGTCTCGGATGATAACTTCATCAGCAAATTGAGGGTGTGGAGCTATTGGTTTTAGGTTATTTACAGAAATCTGAGAGTTAGTTTGACGCTTCCCGTCGCCTCGACTGGCCGAAAAGCTTGCACCCGCGATATTAATTTTGGCCTTTACTTGTGAATGTGGTGAGAGATGTTGGACCCGCGATCTGTCGGCTATCGCTGCACCACCGGGACCTTTCACCTGTCACTAATTAACTGACGGTAAACGCCCTAACCAACCAGTTCTTGACAGCGAATTGTTTCAAACTTTATTTCTGTCTGCGATTCAAGAAAGCCTGAAGGTAAGTTTAAAGCTGTCATACATTAAGGCCTGCATTGACTCTATTTACGAAATATTCGCTTTGATACAGAGGGCATTCTTCGAAATTGTTGAAGTTATTTAAATTTTGAGATGCGTACCCTAACTTCAAGGGGCCGATCTGACGTCCCAATCCAGAATATCTATGGAACCTCGTCATAATTCTACAGTGACCAACAGGTCTGATCCATACCGGCAAATAAATTAAAAAACGAAATTAACTAAAAAGCATCATTTGCGTACTTTATGTAAATCTCTTTGTCACGTGATGCAAGGTCATGTCCCTTTTCAGCTTGTGAGTATTCGTAATAATTATCATGTAATTAACAAAATTCTGTTTTTTTTTTTAAGAAAAGGGGCTACTTTAGAGCGTTTATGTAGATATTCACTACCAGCCAAAAGTTTGGAGGCAAACACAAATAAGAAAACAACTATTTTAAAAACCAGTATGACATTTATCAAGTTTTTGCAAACGTCTCGTCGTTTTACCGCAACAATGAGACTTCATATTGTTGCTGAACGTGAAGTTTATTAACCAAATTTCCATTACAATGAATACACTTCTGCCAACGAGGTAAAGCGCATTTATACCATTCTGAAAGAAATCTGCACTTGTGGAATCGGTAAACTGTTCAAGGTAGTTTCAAATGCTGCTTGGTTGGAGAAAGATTTTATACAGAGGAAGCTGTGGAGGTGTTTGAAAGGATGGCAGTCTGTGGGGAAAAGGTCTGATGAATAGGCTGGGTGAGGGAGAACTTCGTACCCCAACGTGTTCAGTTTCTGAAGAGTCATGAGGACGAGCATTGTCGTGGAGCAGGATTAAGCCTCTTCGATTCACCAATGCCGGCCGTCGTCGGGAGAGTTTCTGATGAACAACGTTTAATTCATGACATCTTTCAACTGTGATGGCTTCGCCAGGTTGCAAGAGGTCACAATGGATGACACCAGTTGCAGTCCACCAGACAGTGGCTATGACCTTCTTTGGGTGGAGGCTGGGTTTTGGAATGTGGTTAGGCGCCTCGTCTCTGTCGAGCCACTGTGCTGATCGTTTTCGATTGTTGTATAGGATCCATTTTTCATCACACGTAATGATTCAGTCAAGAAATGGGTTGTTCTAGTTTCTTATGACAAGTGAAGAGCAGATCTTTATTGCTGTTCATTCAACTCGTGAGGCGCCGACTTGTCAAGCCTTTTCACCTGGTCGATTGCGTCAAGATGCCAGGAAACAGTTGCAGTGCTTACGTCAAACTCTCCAACAATTTCTCATATCAGCTTCAGCTGAAGCTTTCAGACGGTCGTCATCACAGCTGGAAGGACGTCCGCTACCTACGTTCCTTGTCTTTGAGGCTCACATCTCCTGATCGAAACTTTGCAAGCCATTGTTGTACTGTGCACTCATTTGCTGTGTCCTGGCCTGGTGCTTGCCTAATGTTACGAGTCGCCTCGCTCGCTCTGTGGCCTGGTTTGAACTAGTGAAGCAAAATGGCACAAAATACTTTTCTATCCACGCTTCACTCAGAACCCTGAAACTAATATCCATTTTTCGATTTTTTAAAAGGTAGGTTTTGCATATGGTATATCAAAGCACATGCTACAAAACGATAATACCTTATCTACAGAGACCTTCACAAGAATGCAATAAATGAACTCCATATTAACATAATATAAAAACCGGCAAAACTTTTGTAACGACCTGATATTTCTCACCAGATCATGTGACGTGTTGACTGAGTGAGAAATGGGCCAATAAAATGGCTATAAACTGAACATGTTTCTAAACCTCGGGGAGATCACAACTATTGAAGGTTGGGGTTATTGGAATTTTTTGTCAGGATAGTAAAAAGAAAGGAAATAGATCTTGAAATGTGATCTGCTGTTTGTAGCTTGAGAAAAGACGAGAGATTGCCAAGAAACTTGGAATTTTCAACAAAGGTATTGTTTCACTACACATGCAAGACACCGGATTACTGGGTGCAGTACAGACAAAAATTGCACAGGGAGCAGTGCGTAAGGAGAGGGCAGATATATTACACTGCTGAGCAAATGAATTAGGATAATTACAGCCAGTCCCAGAACTTACAGCATAGCTAAATAGAACAAAAGAAAATCAGGTGTCCCTGATAACAATAAAAAAAGCATCATAGTCGCTATTTTAAAAAGTTACAATGAAAAAATTTAGATGAATATTGGACTGTAAAAGACTGGGATAAAGTGTTTTGGACTGATGGATCAAAGTTTGAGGTATCCGAGTCCAAACACAGAATGTTTGTGTGCAGATAGGTTGGAGAACATGAAGGAGGCAGCATAAAGGTTGGCAGGTTGTTTGTTTTGGAGCTAATGCACTTGATGATCTTTGTATAATTAATGGAACAATAACAAAAAAGCATTACCACGATATTCTGAAAAGTCATGCAATTCCTTCTGGCAGTCTGTTGTTAGGTGTAGGGTTTATTCTGCAGCAAGATAAATGACCCTAGCACACTTCCAAATTATTCAGACAATATGTGGAGAACAAAGAAACGCAGGGTGTCCTCTAGAACATGGTTTGGCCACTGCAGTTACCTGATTTATCACCTGCTGAACACTCATAGAATAAACTCAACGGAAAGGTCAGAAAATGATGGTAATGACACAGCACTGTTAGGGGATATCTCTAGACAGCATGAAACTTAGTAACACTTGAATATTTGGCAAAGTTACTTGGTAGACTCCCAGATTTTGAAAAGCTATTATCAGAGTAAAAATTGGATTATTTTGATGAAACGAAAGTTCAAGTCAAAGTTTATTAAATATGTTTATTTTTACATCTGTTTATTGAATCTAAAATTTCCTATGTTACGGCGAGAAATAAATTACTTATACTATTATTTTTTTAAAATAACTGCCCAAAAATGTTGTGGTTTTTCCTGCAAAATGTTGGCCAATGGTGTACGTTTAGAATTTTCCTGCTTTTAAAGATGTTAGATAAATTATTTCAAAGAGAGCATTTGCAAACAAACCTGGCGGTGAATAAAGGAAACTTTCAAAACCATTTTAAACAATTAAACTTTCTTCATCTTAATAGAACACTGAAGTCCAGCGTCCATTTTACTATTACTGCTATTTATTTTTGATTTATGATTTAACTCGTTATTCGATTTTAAAAGAAAAGTGCAAAATAATTTTAGAAATAAAATAAGCGAAAGAAAGTTTTAAAAAGGACTCGAGACTCTCCTCTCATCTACCACAGCAGCTGAATAGAGACGTTCTTCATTGAAGAACAAAGCATCAGTAGTCGTCACGGAATATGCACATTCAATACATCATAGTATTTACGTCAGCAGAGAGTCGCCATCATCTCCTCCTGCTCGTCTCATTAGATACATAGGTGCTGGTCGATGTTTGATTTTTTTTTTTTAGTCTTCGAAACAAAAACTAGAAAAATGGTAGCAGAAAATGGATAATGTCAGAATTCTAGAGGTTCTATAATTATTATATTACAAATAACTTTTAAAAAATCCGCATTACTAGCAAAATATACAATTTTGTGATAGCTTTTTTTTTATTTGTATCATATTTTTCTCCAGTTTTTCTTTACTTTTTTGAAAAAGTATTTTAGAATTTTCTTTTCATTAAACTCCGCAGTCTTGATATGAAATAATAATCTAGACTCTCTCTCTCTCACGTGCCAGGAAGTGATCTCCCTTTAGAGATTGTCGGCCTTGGTTTGCAGAAAATCACAAGATGGCGATGGATCTGCTACAATATATTTATATATATATAAAGTGGAATCTGGACTCTCGAGCGTAGGGTGCGAGGACAGGCACAAACGGTTACAAGGGATACTTTAAAAAATTCATCTCGTCGATCGCGGGCCCGGAGTAATTTTTGCGGTGTCGAGTTCTCCTCGATTGTTTAGTCACGTGGGCCAGATTATGGCTCTCACAACACGCGTAATTGAAAACGGAACGGTGAAAATTTCCCCCCACAAATGCATTATGAGAAGCAACAGCGACTTCCTCCGCGTCCGGTGCCTGCGTCAGGGATTCCTAGATGGAACCCACGTGTGCAACCCGCTTTTTAGGACTCCGCTCGGCCATTGTTTTGATACGCGGGGATAGGGCCAACAGTCGCTCCGATGAGTTGTGTTTACACGGGGAAGAACCACTCTGCAGGAAATATTCGTAAAATTTGCCTTCGTAATGGACGTCCACAGAACCGGGTCGGCTTTAGAGCAACTGACAAGAACTCTTCCTCCCCTCCCTCCTCTCCCCCTTCTTCTTTTTTTAGGGGGTGGCGTAGACCGTACATTCTAGAAATAGCGAGTCTGCGGAAGGTGTATCGGGAAAGGTCGGCAGAGAGAACGGTGGAGACAGGCACCGGCCAACAGTGGTGTTTGATCTGACCTTCATGGAACGAAAACAACAATAAAATAATAATATTATTATATTTAAGGAACTAATAATGAGCTTTCTCTGAGTGGTATTCCTTCAACATATACCGATGTTTGATTTTGCTCCGGTCTTTAGTTCGTCCACGTCTTGGATCTATTATGCAGGTTTGGAATCCATATCTAGGAACAAAATCCAAATATTGGAAAGAGTTCAGCATAGATTTAACAGGTTGTTTATTTTAAGGTTTTAACCAATATTGGTTAACTTCACCATCTTTTATCGATGTCTCTTTATTGACATTTTCCGACACACACACCCTGTGTCACATTTTTATACAACCCCATCCGTTTTAATGTTCAGAGCTTATACATGGCAACCGAGTTTGAGAAGTGTCCTTGGACAGTATGGCGCGGGCGTTATTAAGAGATAGGAAAAAACTTATACATGGTAACCGAGTTTGAGAAGTGTCCTTGGACAGTATGGCGCGGGCGTTATTAAGAGATAGGAAAGAACTTATACATGGTAACCGAGTTTGAGAAGTGTCCTTGGACAGTATGGCGCGGGCGTTATTAAGAGATAGGAAAGAACTTATACATGGTAACGGTTTGAGAAGTGTCCTTGGACAGTATGGCGCGGGCGTTATTAAGAGATAGGAAAAAAACTATACATGGTAACCGAGTTTGAGAAGTGTCCTTGGACAGTATGGGCGGGCGTTATTAAGAGATAGGAAAGAACTTTACATGGTAACCGAGTTTGAGAAGTGTCCTTGGACAGTATGGTGCGGGCGTTATTAAGAGATAGGAAAGAACTTATACATGGTAACCGAGTTTGAGAAGTGTCCTTGGACAGTATGGCGCGGGCGTTATTAAGATATAGGAAAGAACTTATACATGGTAACCGAGTTTGAGAAGTGTCCTTGGACAGTATGGCGCGGGCGTTATTAAGATATAGGAAAGAACTTATACATGGTAACCGAGTTTGAGAAGTGTCCTTGGACAGTATGGCGCGCGGGCGTTATTAAGATATAGGAAAGAACTTATACATGGTAACCGAGTTTGAGAAGTGTCCTTGGACAGTATGGCGCGGGCGTTATTAAGATATAGGAAAGAACTTATACATGGTAACCGAGTTTGAGAAGAGCCAGAGTATAATACAGTTTGGCAGGCATAATGCAGTCAGAAATACATCAAATATACATTTTTAATGTTATATAATAATAGCCCATTGCAAATATAAATAGTAGAAATTACGTACTCACGTGACGCAATTTGGAGTCCGCTTCTGTGAATTTTTTGGAAATCTCGGCAAAGTAGGATTGACGGCGAGAACTTTCGTTGGCAGCCCCGAAGAATATTCATGGATCACCGAAAACGTTTCCTTCACCCTATGTATTCAGAACTATTTATCATTAAACATTTAAGGAATTTGTGATCCCTTTTATTGCTGTGATTATGCAACACGTTGTATTTATCTCTCCTCTCTCTCTCTCTCTTCCTCTCTCTCTTCTCTCTCTCTCTCTCTCTTCTCTCTCTCTCTCTCTCTCTCTCTCTCTCTCTCCTTCCTGCCAAGGTTCAGTGTACTCGATACAAATTTTATCCTATCCAGCTATTTAAAAAAAAAATACTATACTGTCCTGGTTCGTTTCGTTTCATTGTTCTAGTCGTTGTTTTTACGATTCGTAAAATGATAGATGCCAAATTGCGGCTCAAGAGAAACGATCAGCTCTCTACTGAGTGATATGATATTTCCGTTCGTGGAGAAGATTGGTCCCTTTGAAAAATAAACAGGGAAAAAGACTTGGTGTTATCTGATTTACAGTGACTTTTTTGTTTGTTTGTTAAGATTTTATGGAGAGCTAACTGTTTTCTGATGGCAATCGGACTACAAAATGGAAAACGTCGGTCCCAGGTGATGGGAAAGTCTACAGAAATCCTATTTGTTCTTTCACGCCATTCCAATCCATGACCTTTCACCGGCTCGAAGATTTGCGACATCGAACCCATTTACGATTGTTTTATCTATCCACGCACGTTTGTGGCATTAGGAAAATGGAAACAATCCAGATATTTTTGTCTCGGGTGCTGGAGTCTCAGGGCCGGCGTCGAACGGGGTGGTCGAACCAACATCAATCAATCCAGCTTTCCAACCATCGGGACCAGAGAGTTTCTTAAATATCTTGAGAATTTTTTTTCTTTTTTTTAAATTAACAAATTTTAAAAATGAAATAGAATAATTCGATTTTGAGATTTTGCCAGACTAGGGGAGGTAACACCTTCAGAAAGGAAAACCAGTCACGTGACGTGTAAAAGGTGTCCGGATGATGAAGCGTTCATTTGTTGATAAAGAGACCAGCGTTCAGGGAATAATACTAACAGGGGGGGGGAGTGGTTGGTTTAATAACATTATATCCAAACCGAAGTTCGCCAGACCAAGTTGGCGCACACAGCCAGAGAGACGTCTATATTCAAAACCGCGAACACGAACACTTACATTCTGCAATTAAATATTTAAACGACGTTGCTAAGCAGCGCCACCTATTAGAATTCGTCTTTCCCAGCCTCCAGCTAAAAATGACCTCGATATGATTTGTTTTTTATCGCCAAACGAAACTTCGTATTTTTTTTGTAATACTCCGTTTTCCTTTTTTAAACAATCATTCAAGTCCCCATACATATTAATCATTTTGTCTTAAATTAGATTTTTACGCTCTATTCAATTAATTCAATCCTAATCATTTGAACGTTTTGTTATTAAACCTAGTGTTCAAATTGAAATTAAGAATGAAATAAAAAAATTCTATTGATTTACTGGAAGATGCCCGAAAAAACAGGTGGTCTACGATGCTAATTTAATTCCGGTTCCGTGGCACTGACTGCATTTTAATTACAACCATTTCAATAATTCGTGACAATAGGAAAATAAAATGGAGTTAACCCTTCAGCATCCGGGGGTTTCATTATGTTAAAACCACGTGGCCGAGTCTAACCGGCTGAAATGCATGTGAAAATTTAAGTTCCAAGTCTGAAGTGGCGTCACAGAGAGGTTCTCTCTCTCCCTGCCTCTCTGTTTTTTTTTTTTTTAAATTTAATCGATTCAGGAGTGAGGAAAAGACCGACAAAACCGCCCTTTGTTTCTCTCTCTCTCCCATTTCCACCCGAAAACAGAAGTCACCACGTACGTCAGCTGAACACGCAACAAAGGAGTCGGTGTGGGGGGAGGGAAGAGCGGCTCTGTGAAGGTCTGTCTCCGCCTTGACGGACGCACGTGCCAGTGGCACGTGGTCAGATGTTTGCCACTCTCTCCCTCTGCCCCTTCCTCCCCCCCCCTCTGAGTTTCGTGCCGCATCGACACCGAATGGGGCGTCTTGGAGTCACAGCCGAGTCTTCTTCTCCTGATGTCGGAACTCGAGAGGTCGCCCCAACGGCGGAAAGATTATTTTCCATGCAAAAAACACGAGAATTCATTAAAAAAAAAAAAAAGAAGCTTTGCGAACGAGGGCCCCTTCAGCGGCTCGTGACAAAAGAAAGAGAGAACGCTGCATCCGGGTTCCAGAAGTCGAGCTCTGAAGCCGACATCCGAAATAGACACCGGCGCCACAGCTCGCTCCTTATACAAGCAATATGGTAAACGATGCTAGACATATGGTCATAAGTATATATAGAGAATGCCAGCGATTCTGGCCCAACTTTCAATAAACCCGACCCAAATCGAGAGGTTATCGCATACATCATATCTCAGTGCGCCATTCAGGTATCCGGGTAAGAGAACCGTCTCTGGCCTCTACTTTCGTTGTGCGCATGGCCGAGTCTCGGGGGTGGGGACTGTTTGTTCGCAGATGTTGCGAGAACGTCACGTGGTCTGGGGGGGAGCAGAAAGAAAGTTCTAAACATCTAGAGGAAGTAGGATCACTGTATCCCCCCCCCCCGCGTTGGTTAGGGTGGTGGGAGGGGGGGGGGGGGAACCGAAACTGCGTAAATAAAATACGGTTAAATTTTATGAAGGTTGACTCTGTTCAGGAAATCTGGTAAATACAGTGCAGTAAGAAAAATTAGGAACCCGGAAGCACCCGGATAGGCTCACTCGCCGATCTGAAGTGACGTACATCGGGGCACAGATGACGTCATAGCACAAATGTCGACGATTCCAGGACACTGTTTCGCATTTATATATAATAGGCGGAGCGAGGCTCCCGTGGATGAGCCTGTCGCAGGAGTGGCTACGTTCGCTTTAATTAATTTTCGACGCAAGAACCCTTTTAAAAAATACACCCCCCCCCGACAAGTTACCGGTGTCCAGTCGCACTGGCGTGGCTAACATTTCCAAGATGGTCGCCAGGTGGCAGAGCGATCGCCCGCTGGAACTGCTCTGGCCCGGTCCCGCAGCAAAAAAAAAAATCAGGAGCTAATGGCACCAGGAAACAGCGACACTGTGAGAATTAAACTCACGGGGTGAACACGCATCATGGACTACAAGATTTGGAAACCTTCCCCATAGTACAGCCGTTTAAAGACTCGATCCCCCGTTTGTTCGCTCACTCCGCCCGTCTGTTAGAACTTTACTCTAAAAGGAGAAACCTGAACGACTCCCAAGCTGCTATTTCAAGTAGTGAAATGGCGGCCTGTGTGAGTCGGGGAGGAAAGCAAACACTTATTAATGCGATCAGACTGGTCTTCCGGACGGCTTATCCCCCCCCCATCAGTTAATCTATCAACATAAGAGACAATAAACTATTAAAATGGCGCTTTTCAACCCTCGGGCCGTGCGTGTCGGTCACCCATCAGAGGACCGGGATCCTGAATTTCGGAATGAGAGTTTCAAGAAATAGCTTCTGTGGGAGGACAGACAAAAGGTATTTTGTGTCATATATCGAAACTTGTATTTTTAAAAAAAGTTCACTTTAAAATCATTTTTTTTATTCGTAATTTCGAATTCACAAGACTTGCTTTTTTATTATTATTTATTATTATTATTATTATTAATTATTAGTATTATTATTATTATTATTAGTAGTAGTAGTGGTAGTAGTAGTAGTAGTAGTAGTAGTAGTGGAGTAGTAGTAGTAGTAGTATAAGACAAATATTCGCTCTCTCTCTCTACCAGATTTTATTTTAAATTCTTCTTTGTCTTACCTTAGTCTGCGCTTATTCTCTGGTTCTGTTACTTTGTCTGTTACTGACCAGATTTTTAGATCCCATGCAGCTCGCATATCAAAAAAGCACCGACTGCGATCTCTCTCATCATTTCAGGGAATACTAATTCCCACCATCCGTTCGTTCTGGACCGCGAGCCCCTGTCACAGAAAACCGGGGACTAAAGAATTCGTCAGTTGTTTCCACCGACCCGATACCAGACACCTCGGGCCCTATTTCTGTAGGAAGTTCTGCTGCCTGGTTCCCCGTAAGGGGAAAGGGGCCTAGTAACTTTTCAAGGGGCCTTCCGTCACCGTGGTGAGTCCCGGTTCTTTGCCCAACGGGTAAACTTTGTTTTACCAATCAGCGAGACGTTTCCCTACTCGCTGGCCCTTCACTTACTAACGTGCGCCAGTGCGAGTTAACAGATACTTTGGTTCCTCATCTACGAGGTTGGTGATAGCGTGTTTCACCAATATGGTTTGTTCGTTCGTACTATTTTTAAGTGAGTAACAGTTCTGTAAATGCGCTTACTTCTGCCGCTTCACTGCGCTAAACAACGCCCCATGTTACTACGCTAACCAATATAATCCTAAGTTCCACTATTTCAAAAATGGCATTTAACGCTCTCAGTTCCGTATGGTTAACGGCGTTAATTTATCCTGGCTATCAGTATTAATTTAACGTGGTTAGCTTTATCATTTTACACTGGCATTCAAGAGAGAGAGAAATAAAGACACACCTGCCGTTTTAACACAGGTATGATAATTACTAGTTAGCGTGGTCGACACTGTGTTATGAAAATTAACATGATTCAGCCGTTAACTCTACCCCTGCCTTCGATCTCGACGACTGGCGGAGACTGTCGATGTTTGTCGATTTATCTCAGAACATGTTTTACAGATTTGCTAATTTTGTTCACTTCCTGCCAGTATTGTTTTTGGATACGGTTGTATACAATAAATATTAATTCAGGGGCCGTTACCAGATCTAGTTCTAAGTACAGAAACCAACAAAAAGTTATTTATTAATGTGCTATATAATAATAATCGCCATCCTGCATCAATATTTTTTTTTTTAAAAAAAAGAACTTTAAGTATTTTAATCGGTCATACACCTGGCGCAGTACACCAAAGTAATTCGCCTTTCGCCGCCAGGAACCGGCATAAGCAAGTCGCAGACCCCTCGACCGCGCACACGGGGCCATTTCCAGCAGGACGACCAAGTAAGTCTCTCCGACATATTCAGTGCGGACCTGTCCTTCCCTGACGCCTAGCGGGAAAACGGCTACCAAGTCACACACGGGCACGAGTCGCACACCCTTCCCGGTTACCCAACTGACAAAGAGAGAAAAAAATGGTTCGGGAATTTGTCAAGGGAAACTGCTGAACAACGACCTGGTAATCTGGAAGAGTTTATTATATTTTAGTCTCTCCTCCATCAGCCAGATTCGCCGATCTCTCAGTTCTTCGAGATGTAAGGGAATCTGGCGGCCTCCATTTCGTTTTACATATTAGAAACAATAACGACGACACCTTTGTTCTCAGGGTGCGTTGTTTCCTGAATGTTCTACGTTCAACTAACAACAGCAGCAACGATATTTACACCCTCAGCCCGAAATATAAACTTAGTCCAATTACTCTGGGTAATTTTTCTGTCGTTTTTCTTCTTCCTTTTTTTTTACGACAGAAACGAAATAAATCGGTTTATGGAATATCCCGGAGAAGTTATCACGGACCTTCGTGGAAAGACGGGTGTAGACAACACGTTAAAACAACGAAAAGATAATAGAAAAGAGAACAAAACAAAGAAGAGAAAATGGCAAACATCTAATTCTTTCATCAACAGCAACAAAACGAAAACTTAGGAAATTGGCAGATATAAATTTACGTTGGAAATTCTCTTTGCAATTTTAAACCCAAGATTTCTACATAAATTTTTAATGAATTATCACTGAATATCATATATTTTATAAATAGATCAGTTTGTGCTAAACAATCTAAAAATGGCTTATTAGAGAATCGGGAAGAATGGGTTTTGTACAACTTTTTATCTCGTCTTCTTCGTTCCACGTTCTCCCTCTCTCTCTCTCTCACTCTCTCTCTCTCTCTCTCCATCTCTCTTTCTTCGCTCTCTCTTCGCCTCTTTCTCATCTCGCTCTCTCTCTCTCTCTCTCTCTCTCTCTCTCTCCTCTCCTCTCTCTCTCGCTCTCTCTCTCTCTCCCTCTTCTCTCTCCTCTCTCTCTCTCCTCCTCTCTCTCTCTCTCTCTCTCTCCTCTCTCTCCTCCTCTCTCTCCTCTCTCCCCATCTCTCTCTCTCTCTCTCTCTCTCTCTCTCTCTCCCTCTCCTCCTCTCTCCTCTCTCCTCTCTCCTCTCCTCTCGCCTCTTCATCTCTCTCTCTCCTCTCTCTCCTCTCCTCTCCTCTCCTCCTCTCTCTCTCTCTCTCTCTCTCTCTCTCTTCCGCTCTCTCCACTCTCTCTCTCCTCATCTCTCCTCCCTCCTCTCTCTCCCTCTCCTCTCTTCTCTCTCTCTCTCTCTCTCTCTCCTCTCTCCCCTCCTCTCCCCTCTCTCTCTCTCTCTCCCTCTCTCTCTCTCTCTCCTCTCTCGTCTTCTCTCTCCTCTCTCTCCTCATCTCTCCTCCTCTCTCTCCTCTCTCTCTCTCCTCTCCTCTCTCTCCCGCTCGCCTCAGACTTCCTCGATCTCTATCTCTCTCTCTCTCCTCTCTCGTCTCTATCTTCTCTCCCTCCTCTCTCTCTCGCTCACTCTCACATCTCTCTCCTCCTCTCCGTTCTCTCTCTCTCTCTCCTAGTCTCCTCTGTCTTCTCGTTCATCTCTCATCTCTATTCATCAAATTATTAATACGAATACTTTTAAACACTTTTGGTCATAGCTATGATAAAGGAAAAAAACAAAAAGATACTACTAGGGGAATAAACTAAATCAGACCGCAGTCTGGGACACCGAGCTAAATTGCATGAGTATTTTGGCTGACCTGAGACAGCGAGGTACCTGACCGGAGAAAACAGCGGGTGGTCAGTCACCAAGATGCTGAAAACTGTAAATTTCCCATAACTGTGTTTGTAGTCTATGGACTTTGGGAGATAATAATAATAACAATAACAACAACAACAACAACAACAACAAAAACAACAATATAATAATAATAAGAATAATAATAATAATAATAATAATAATAATAATAATAATAATAATAATAATAATAATAATAATAATAATAATAATAAGAATAATAATAATAATAATAATAATAATAATAATAATAATAATAATAATGATATGATGATGATGATGATGATGAGGATGAGATATGATAATATAATAATAATAATAATAATAATAGCTTACTTACCAGCTGTTTATCTATGGGAAAGATTTTACTTTAGATTAAACGAAAGACGAACCATTCCATCTTTGTATTGGTTACTTTACCGATCTAGACGCCACTCAGCTGAATCTTTTTCTGAAGAGAGACCTTTACTCGCAGGTAACCCATCAGAAAATGGGGAAGACCTAGTCACTGACCATTTGTCCAGACCGACCCTATGCCGACTGTCTCTCACACCTCACTGACAGATCGGCCTCGTGTCCGAGAGTTCCCACTTCGGTCTGTTCCGGGATAGCTCTGTTCGTGAGCGTTCTCCGTCGTGTTAGAGTTAAAGGAATGGCTTTTCGAAGATAAGGTTTCATTTTAAGTTCTACAAACAGCGAAGGAAAAGAAGAAAAAAAGAAAAAAAGGGGGGTAGATTAAACTATGAAAGGGAGGGAAAATATTCAAAAATTAACTATTTGGAGAGCAATTTTGTCGTCTATGATCAGCGACACCTGGTGTGAATGGGAAGACTGAGTTGGTGAGGAACGAATCTTTGTTTTTATTTGGTTCCCATATTTATTATTATTATTATTATTACTATTCAGCATCTTTCGGAGGAAGATCAGCGTCCGTAGTGCACTGAGAATTATAATAATGTCTGTCCGACTGCCAGGTTTTGTGAAGTTCTGATGGTTGGATCGAATTACTTTCTCGGATAGAACTTTATCCCTAAATGGTTTTTAAAAAAACAACTAAGAATGCAATCCATTCTCCACGACTGGATGGGATCCGGGATGAGGGGAGAACACCTGTCTGCGAGGAAGGTTTTTCCCCATCCCTATCCGTCCAAACAGATTTTCCTCCGCCAGCTGCTAAGACTGTGGACAGATCTCTGATAGTAATCGAGACGAAGGTGGATAAGCAAGTGACCGCTAATTGCTGGACATCAGCCCCCAGGTAATAACGAGTCTCACTTTTGGTGGAGTTAAGCTATCTACCGAACACAGGTCGGTTCGGTTCTCTGGTCTCTATCGGTGCCGGTAATCTGTTTCAAATAGTATGACGTTTCGCATATTCATCCCGTCGATCTAGTGAGGGATTATAAGAAGATCAAGGCGCTTAACGCTGCGAATAGCGATAATAATCGCCCCTCGTGACCGAAAATTGCCTGGCCCACAAGTTACGGGCGAATACCTGGGTGAGTGGCGTTCTTTATAGTGTGGCAGGGAACCTGCCCAGCGCAGCAACCAGCAAACTAAGTAACCGTACTAAGGCTGATACAGTAACCTGCTGGGTTATCCCGGTCCGACTTCTTCTGAAATAGAACCGGAAAAAAAAGAGAGAACATGTCTGAAAAGCTGGGTGCAGAATCAGTGGTGATGAACCAGCAGCTTACGGAACAC
>JACATO010002589.1:0-46173 GCA_018389105.1 Nautilus pompilius
ATTCATGAGCATGAAGTAACCCTATCAGGTTCGTTAATTGTTGTGTTGATTTGCAAGACTTCACGCGTGTTCTGGCTGATGTTGGTCAACTATCTTATCTTATCTAGCTTATAATCCGGTTCGTCTTATTGCTGAATAAAGTTGAGAAAAATGGGAGATTGAGTCCATTCATATAAACCGCATCGACTTATAACCCAAAAATAGGTATATGGAAATGAGAATAGGGAAAAGAGAATAATAATGGTAAAACAAAGTTCAGATGGTTACGTGAAAGCTGTGGGTTTATTCAAAGAAGTAAAATAAAGCCTTTCTAAAAGACTTATTATTTCATAACATGGTAAAAAATGTTAATTTCATCTATTGAAATCTTAACATGTCTGATATATCCATAAATATACTTCATAGAAATTTTTATCTAAAAAATGTTTACATATATGAAGAACCTCAGATTATAAAAAAGGACTTGAAAGATGTCATGTTGATGTTAAAACTGTTTTTGGGAAAGATGGAATAATGATGCATCTTAGGACCTTGGTGAAAATAAAATGCCTTTTTGATTACATCATTTCCAAGGGGCAATGAATGCAGTTCTAGAATCCAACTCACCAAGAACCATTCAGTGTTAAAGTTAGCAAAAAACTCTAAATACCAATGTTGTGTGTGACAGGAAAGTTTAAATATCACAAAGTAAAATATTAGCAGTTATTTCTAATTGGGAAATAGACAGTGGTGGGATTCAATATTTTAACAACCCGTTTCTCTCACAAAAAGCATGTCAGTTTGGCCCGATGTAGGTCCAAAGGTGATCTTTTGGCTGCCGCTTCTACAGTTTAGCAAATCAAATTATTAATTATAATTATTTCCAAAATTAAAAAAAAAATGTGTAAACAATTGTTAAAGCATCACTATAATAGCATCGAAGAGACTCTATATTAGACTATATAGTTAATGAACTAAGTAATACGAAGATAGTCTATGTATATACATGTTTGATTGTTTGTGCTTTTTGAATTATTATTACTATTATTATTAATTATACATATTACTGTTATAAGTTTTATGATTTTATGTATTCTTCAGTTTTCTTTCTAGGTAAAATAAAAATACTTTACTATAGTGTTTGCTGCATTTCCATTGAATGTTACCATTTGGCAAAAAAAAAATAATAACAAAAATCCTTTACCTGAGTCTTTTATTAATTTAACATTTGTAATCTTTCACTTAAAAAATTTCCAAATAGCCACTTGATTGTCATCAATGTCTTTAGCTTTCTTTTGTTTGACCCTGTTGTCATCAGCAGAGTGGCTTTTTCTAAGCCATGTTTTGACCGAAGGAGTGGAATCCCATGAGTCCAATGGGAGGCCAATCAGATTAATTGTCATAAGATTTGCTACATTCTCAACTGTAAGACAGCTTCTTTTATCTGAATATATAATAATCATTCTTGAAAAAATCTCTTTCTGCCTCTGCAGAACTGACAATATTTTTAGCCTTTTGTACACTTTGAGGAATCGCAGGGTTGTTGGAATTTTGTTGGACATTTTCCCCATAGTCACGGAAATCATTAATGCGGATTTCATGATGGAAAACTTCACTGAATTCACTCAGCTTTTCTTCTGCAGTATTCCAGGGTACAACAACTTCCTCAATGTTCCACGGATTTGGCTCAAGCAAGTTTATCAGTTCATGAATTTTGTTGTCATTTTCTTGTTCATTGTTCTTTGATGTTAAATGATCACAGTCCATCAACCTGTTTTCATATTTTCTATCACTGCCTCCAGTAGCTTTTGACGAGGAAGGGTAACAACTTTGTTTTTTTTCAACGAACTGAATATCCTTAAGGCATCTGAAGCAACTCTGACATCAATTTCCTTTTCAAAGGTTCCCTTACTTTCTTTGAGCATTTCAAATGTCTTAATGGACCTTTTTATTAGTTTTTCAGCTCTTTGAAGGGCATTAGAAAGTAAGGAAATTTTTTGCAGTGTGTCTATCATCAGTGCCAAATCATCCAAGAATGCTTGTTGCAAAGACGGGCGCCTATCCCTGATGTTTTGGTCTCACTAGAGAAATATTTGTACAATGCTGAATAAGCACACCACATATCGTGCAGATCTTAGACTGCAGGCAGCCCATCTTGGTCCTAGAACTCTACCTGTCTTCAGAATTTGTGTGTCCAAGTTCTTCTGAAATTTTAAGAGTTGCATTTGGTTTTATTTATTATTATTATTATTATTATTATTATTATTAATTATTATTATTATTGTTATTATTATTATTATTGTTATTATTATTATTAATATTATTATTATTATTATTGTCTCGTTTTACAACTATGTAACTGTCGTTGCCGCCGCCATCGTTTCGGTTGAGCAGAATCAGTCTCTATTCCCCCTACAATGACACTGAAGACTGATATTTGCAAACAAACAACAAAAGAAACTGTTTCGATGCATTAAGATGTTGTTCTGTTTGCCATCGCCTAACCCCCCTCCCTCCCTCCCCGGTAACACGAACGGTCCCCCCGGGTGCTGGAGCCACAGGGTTTTAGCCAAAATGATTTTGGAACGAAATGTGGACTGAACATAAAAATTTAAGGCCGACCTCGGATGTCGGTAAATTAGATGATTGATTAATTAATATCTTGGTTTAGATGTTTGCATATTTTAATCCGTCATTAATAACATTCTGGCTTAAAATCTCCTCCAAGGATACCATTCAGAGCACACATTCCGCAAGGATGTCTCCCGCTCGGAAATGGCGCCGGGTCGGGTCGTCTGCTCGGATGGCGGTGGGACCAGTGATGGAATGAAGGGAGGGAGAGATGTCTGTCTGTCTGTCTCTCCTCACAGGTAGATTAATTATCTCGTTGGTTTGTGAAGTGAAATAACGGAGTAATTTGGTGATGTTAGCTGGCGACCGGGAGACCGACTGTGACTGGGTGTCTGGTGTCTCGTGCTCTGGAGCTCCTCGGTGCAGTCGGACAGGTGAGAGGAGATGAATTAAAGCTTCTTCGGGCGATGGAAGAGCGAGACAGTTGTTGGGTTAGGGCCCCGACCCCCGAGAACTAGTTTCCCGAGGCTCTAAGTAGTCGGCCACAACAGCGAGGTTAATCTAATACAACAGCGGCTTCTCGATGGCGGAGTGGCCACCCACCACAGGGGGCCGATTTAACCGTCTGTCTGTCTGTCAGAGGAATAATTTTAAACTGATCTCCCTGAATTTAGAGATAATATCCTTCAGCGATCTTCGAGTTGAGAAATACTGTACGCTACTGACTTCAGTCACTGTCCAATTTCCTGATGATCTTTTGTAGATGTTACACAAAATTTCGGTGGATGATGATGAAGCAGACATACAATAATACAATGTACAGTACTGTACTGTACTGTACTGTACTGACTACAATCTAAAATATGAGAGCCCGTGTGTTACCGCCGTCTGCCGTCTGCTGTTGATTATCAAATTAAAATCTTGCAAAATCAAAGTTCTGTTGATGTAAAAAAAATCGTAACGGATCTGGATAAAAATGACTTCTACATGAGAAAATCCGGACACTTTTCTGAATTCAGCATTTAAAGATGTTGCTGTGGTAATAATATAGCAGAGCCTGAAGATTGTATCCTGTCAGGTAGACGTTCCCGCCGATTGGGTTAGGGCCATGCAAGGTAAAGAACCATTTGAGGTGAATTTATATTAATTGTGCCTGGTGGTCATGACTACTGTATACGTTCTAAGGTGTGTGAATGGCTAGCAACATTTCATTAGAATTATTCATGTGAATTAAACAGAATAATGAAAAGTGAATCCAGTCTGTTTTCCATGGATTTACTGTTAATGAAAGTATTCCTGACAATGATATGTATGTATTTGTGAGAAACAGTCACCATGGTGCGCAATGAATCTTGTTTCCATTGTGTAGATACACATTGGTATGTTTCATTTCACAGCAATGTTCAGCTTTTAAGCCAAAGAAAGTCGAAATGCGGACACTAGACGGCATCATCGCATGTTGTGGACCAGATGAGGAAAATAAAAGCATTACTCAGAAATGTGGTGACGTTGACAGAGAGGTACTATGCAGGTTTGTCACAGATTTCAAATGTCAACTTGGTTAGAATCAATAATATTTCATGTAAAGCAATCATCATAATTGAAACAACCTCAGCTCATCATGCATGTCTATTATAATGATCTTTGTTAGTATCCAGATGAACAATAGGATCTTTGCCATACGAGGTGATGACATTAATTTCTGTTTTGGAATGTTTTTTTAAAAGTAGGTAATGGGAGAAACATTAAGCAACAAATTGTGTATACTAATTAATATCAAATTAATACTTGATTTTGTGTCTATTCAAGTGAAGTAACTGCTAAATGCATTGATCATTGCCATTAATTTATTTTGCCCCTTAATAACTCATTTTGTACGGCTCTTGAAATCCTGCGGTGTGCTGGAATTTTATTCAGCTTTTCTTTTCCTAAATTTGTAAACAAGCATTAGCGAGGTTACAGAGGCGGGTTGTAGGGAATTTTAAGCTAAATGTGTGACTTTCTTAGTATTTACATTTAATTTATTCAGAGCAAGTTTATTCATATTAGGGCATAAATGGGTGTTGCTTTGTATAATAGATTTTTTGCCTTCTTGACCATTTTGAAAAGAAATAATGATTAATCATAGTATATAACCACCAGGGAGTCTCCTGAGGTCATCAGAAAAGGCCATAACTATACTAAAAATAAAAATGTGACTTCTCTGGTGTAGTTGTGTAGTTTATCTCCCATTTAAATTACTACTACTATTATTATTATTATTATTATTGTATTTAGGATTTAGTTACCATGAACGATGACAAGGTGGTACTTTTGTTATACTGTTGTAGCCAGTAGCAGGGATTCTGTCACCCTTGTCTGCTGGCCTCTGTGATTTTCCTTCACTTCCAGTCAGAAGATTTATGGTTTTTTTGTTTCTTTTCATTGTTGTGGCTGGATCAGGAAAGTTTGTACTAGTCATGTTTTCACACAATTCTTCCTCCTTTTTTTCTGGGTGCCGAGCTGATATAATAACACTACAGTGAACTACTACAGGATATGAAAGCTATCCAACTAACAGTAGAAATAAATAATTTATTCCTTTACTTACATACATATATTTTATTTTTTTTCTTTATTTTATTTTATTTTTAGATGGTTACAGCTCTTGTAGTTTCAAAGCCAGTGTTGGAAAATGTGATATTCTGCCATCAGGACGATTCAAACTGGTAGGTAAATTAATTGCTCAGTTAATGCACATATGTTGCGTGGTATTAAAGATGTCTATATGTTTTATAGTCATAAAATGTTAAAATATTTTAACATTAACTTACAGTGAAAGAAGTATGGGTTAATTTTCTTTATAACAGGTCAAAACAAATCTAGTTTTGCTGAACTTCTCAGTGACTTCATGCGATAACTACATCCATGTGCCTGACATTGAATCCTGCCCAAGACAACAAACAACCTGTCTTTATTCTCTGCAGTAATTCTAAATTTCTTGTATACAAATGCGGGTTGTTAAACTTTTATAAGTCTGAATTGAATCATTCAAACTTTGCAGAGAAAATACCTGTACTGTTTATGTTCATGTTGGTCAATGATTGTGATGTTGAACAGTGTATTTTTTCCAAAGGTGAAGTCCAAGCATTTCCTTAAATACAAGCCTAATTAACTATGAATGAACATGATTACAATTCAAATTTTCTTCTTTTAAGTTCAGAAGTACAACATATTTTTTTAATTATAAGAACCTAAATGTAGCATGTATCTGACAATTAATTATTAAAGAAATACCATAGACGCTGTGTCTTTACCAGCTGTTAAACAGTTAGTTTGTGAAAATCTCTCCTTTTTTTTCAGCAGCCTTACAGTAATAGTCCAATAATGCTGATATCTCTGAATTTTGCAGAGTTCCTTACCCTTACCTGAATATCTACATCCCAACTCTACTCTGAATTATCAGAGATCTAAGGGAGGTAACTGAATCTGAGTCAGCATGCACCCACACATGCAAATACAATCATATAGAAATTTGTGTTGGTTGCTTTTAGATAGATGCAATTTTGAAAAATAAAAAAAAAAAACTTGGACAATGAAATACTGAAGTTAGATTTTCTGGGGTTTGAACTGAATTAGTTTTATAGTATTTTTGATTTAGAAAAGCAATACTTGTTGATGTTGTGGTTAATTACTTGTGCTAATAAATGAGGAAATATATTTGTGGTGATAGTGAAGAAAATTATTGTACCAAAATGAATTTGGAAAGGAAAAGAAAGATCTCACAAAACTGAAAGCTGTGATTATATGCGGGTTTGATGTGTCATTTGTGAAAACTATATCTTTCGTATTTAACATTTATCCCTGTGGTGTTAATTTAATTTTTAGGTTACGAGTAATTGCAAGAAATATGGTGATATCCTAGTGGGAAACAACTTTTACAGTCCTATTACTGGTAGAACGAGTAAAAGAGAGTTTCATGTTTATACATTTTGTTGAAGCCACAAAACTTTTAGATAGAAAATAGTGAATAGAGTCTTTCTCCATAATTTGCATTGAATATTTATTGAATAATTAAGCAATACAGATGTAAATGAAAATTAAATTGTTTTTTTTTTCATATTAAATTTTTTTTAAATTGGCAGCTGCCTTTCTAAATGTCAGAAAAACTGATTCTGTCTGTTTTTAACAGAAAGTTCTTTCACAAGTATTAGTTATAATAAAATTTAATTGAGGATCTTATAGTTGAATGTTTTGGACAAATGATTTGGAGATGTTACTAATTAGCAATTCACTTTGGATAAATTGTTTTAAATGACTGCTTCAGCACTAGGCCCTTGTAGAAAACATTACACTTTTGGTGTGTGCTCCTTAATGCTGGATGCTTTTATCTTGCAGATTTCTGATGCTCAGATGCTTCCATCTCTGCTTGCTGCGTACTACTTTCCAAACCATGCAGGTAGTATCTTCCACATCATTGTGAATGATGTACTAAACATCTCAAGAAAATTAACTCAAATTGAAGAGCCAGATGCTGCACAGAGCTCCATGAATGACTGGATTATATTCTTCACATATATTCAGAATGAAACATCTTAAATTTAAGTAGAACTGAAAAGAAACAAGGGGATGGCAGTGGCATTTTGGGGTGTAAATTTATCCATTGTTAACAGAAAAACAAATCAAAACTCCACAACATATACAAAAGGGAAATTCACAATCAGACTGACAGGACACATAATGTATAGTGTGTGAATGGTAAGTATACAAATTAATAACAATCATAATTGAGGAAAAAAAACTATTTGATAAGAAAAGGAATTGAAAAGTGATTATTCAGGGTAGGAAAAGAATTCCATGAATTTTAACTTTGACTTTGAAATCCTGACATTACCTATGTCTATTAACTGCCAGCCACATGGCTAAGTGAGGCAGAATCAGGGTTGACCAGACAAAAGAGAAACAAACCTCTCATAGATGGTCTTATCAGTGTAATCTATGTATAACTACAGTCTCAACATTTAATGTAATAAACTACGTGAGACCTTAAGTGGGGGACTGTCCATAAATGTGAAGTACTATCCTCAATAGTATTTGAGAAAATAATTTGTTTTAGGCCACGTAGTTTCTGCAGCCAAACTCTCTAAATACCTGAAAATGGTTATCACAGGATAAATAACGTTTTGGAAACACTGTATCTGACTGACTTAAAGCACTAGAAACTTGATTTTCTAATTTTAATGGATAACCATTTGCTGCTGTAATTTTTTTGATAAAAATAATTTAATAAGAACATTTTGTAAATATGCTGTACAAGAATGAATGCTAATTTTGTTTGTTTTCTTTTAAATAACCTTGTCAAGACAATAATTCAGATTTTACCATTTCTAGCAAAGCAGACCAGTTAATTTTAGAATGAACATTTTTTAAGCAAGGCGTTTTCACGACTCTGCTATTTCTAACCTGAGAAATTTGATAAGAAATAATGCATGGCAATAGCAGTTTCAGCAAAATTGTAATTCTTCTTAGAAAGTTTAAATTGACAAAAACATTTGCACAAAAGCACATTGTAAACATTTGGGTAAAAAATGAAAATCTGCAGTTTGTTTGAATGTAGGATGATTTTCCATACAGATAAAAAGTGTTTGACAATTTCTTTATGCCAGAAATTTAAAATTGTATAACTTACATTCAAGTAAAAATAAAATGCAAGGGTAACAACAACCATGTCTTAAAGCTGTGTCTTTTGGACTCTGGTTATATTTTTCATGTTTCTCTCAATCATCCAAATGTCTTTATGCTAAGGTCTGGCTTCAGTTTGTGGATGACAGATTATTTAGCAAAATCTGATAATTTTGTCATTTATGCTTTCATTTGTTTATGTTCCTACTTTACAGAAAACCATTTAGAAGATGACATCTTTTACTTCCATATTAAATCCACAACAGGATCAGATCTTTAATTCTTTCTAATGTAGTTTACATACTGTTAGATATTTAACCCTTTCAACAGCAATCTTTTTAGACTTCTGTGAAATCAATGATTTTAAGTTTTTGCACCCAGAAGATGTTCTGACAGAGTTAATTTACAGAGACTATCTCTTTACAAAAGATTGTTCTGAAGCAAGGAAATATTATTTGATCCTTATCAATATGAATATATTCATTTATTGTTAAATTTTATTTTTTTAAATTTCTCCATTGTTTAAAATAGACTTTAATCTTTTGTTCGCTGCTTTTTTGTAGGCCACTTAGTGAAGGAAAAGCCTTGAAGGATAAATTTGATGCCAATTTTGCTGCCACACGCTATGTTAAGGCTTTAGACTGTATCAGGAAAATCAAGCAGGAGCAGGTAACACCCTCATTTCTTTTCTTTTTCATGTCTGTCTAACTAGGTTCAGATTTTGTCAGGATATCCACTTATTTAAAAATCTTATGTTAGGAAACTAAAATCAAACAAAAACTTAATAATATTAATTACCCTTTAGCAGAATACTTTTGAAAAATGATTTATTTTGTTTTTGAAAGATGTATTATTTAAAATACACACGTTCATTTAATATTTTCTAAATTTAATTTCTGTGCTCTAGTTTTTCTAGAATTTAATGACATTTGTCTCAGCATGCTTGATGCCATGACAATTTCAGTACACCTTTTGATGTCCAGCTTCTCCTGAAGAGACTTTTAGCAAATCATTGTTGAACAGATTTCCATGATCAGACAATCACAGATTATGATTCACAGTATTTCTAAAATTGCAGTAATGGAATTTCTTGCACAAAGATGCAACAACCCTTCTGCAACAGATTGGCTGGATTGTTGGATGTGTCTGTAAGTTTCTTTCTGCTTCCTCTCCCCGTAAACAAGTCTAAATCCTCGTTGCCAAGCACTGCTCTTTAGTTCTCAACTTACAGAAACTCAATAACATATCTATTCAACAATGAATGGCATAGTTAGATGCTCATAACTACAGAAGATATATGAAACTGAGCCTATGCCTCATAAGCAGTGATAAGAGAATATTCTGGAAAATGAGACTGACCGAACTGCGAATATTGCACTAGTGTTTAATAAAAAAGAAAGCAAAGTGAAGGGTACTTTTTGCCATACAAAGATGGAACTCAAACAAAAATTAACATTATAAAGTTCCAGTGTATAATAGTATGCAAAACTGTTAGTTTAATAGTAAATAGTAATCTGATTTTGTCAACTATGAATTAATTTTTTTTTTTTTCATTTTATTTTTTAGACATCCATTATGTGTTAATTTGGTATGGCTCTGGTTTATTTCTCTCTGTCTGTTTTAGCAAAAGTTAAGTCAAACTGACCTGTAACTCAAAGTTGAGATGTTAAGGTGGAGAAGGTGTTCACTCAACTGTTAAAAACAAGATTTTAAAACACAATCTAATTTGTGTGTGTGTTCGCTGCTTGTGCATGATCACCCTGAGCATCAGCCAGAGGTAACTAATTCCTTTAATAGATGCTTTTTTACCTGAAGAAGATTTTGAATTTTTCTGTCGTCTCTTTTAAAATGCTATTATTTCAAACCAGACATTCCAGTCTTTTGTACTCCTTCTTGACTATAACTGCTGACACATTAGATCATTCTATTAAAATTGTCTTTGAATATTCAATGAAACAAAGTGGTGAGGATTCTGTGTCTGGTCTGCCTACTCTAGGATAGATCTGATTAGTGATTTGTACAGAGGAACCAGAACCCTAACTGTTTGTATAGCTTAACATACCTGTGCCCCTCTTGGTTTTACTACGCTCACTTTCACTTTTCATTTAACTTATTGCATATAATAATGCTAATGTTTTCCACTTTCTATATTTCTAAGAAAGTTATTACCTAAATTTTCAAACTGAGGAAATCTAAGTTTGCTTGAGGATAAGGCAATTTAAACGTAATAACTTTAATCTTGTCTTTTCCCTTTTTATGCTAATGTATTTCTTTTTGTACATCTTTCAGGATGCCAATGTGAAGTTGTACAGGCGTGATATCAAATACCTGAAGAAGTACAAACATAAGGCGTGTGAGGTGAGTTGTTTAGTGGATATGCGATTCATGTCTTTCTATTTATTATACACTTTTTTTTGTTTTGTTGTTATTGGTAATGTTTATGATTTGAGTAGATTGAAACGAAACAAATGCATGACATTCCAACCAAAGTCAAGATTTAATCACACAAAATTACAAATTTGTCTTACCCAATACCTTTCAAATTTCTGATAACATGTGAAAATATTTGTTGCTTATCATGTCTTACAAGCAAATGTCCGATTTGATTTTAATCAATATTAGAGATCCAGAAATTATTTTCTCATTGTGGATCTTTTTCCAGTAAATCAGAAGACAAACTAAAATATTAACATTTCATCCAGGTACATCAAGTTTGCATATAGTCTCTCTATATATATACATACAAGGGCACCCAAAGGTATAAGTTGGTTCCAAAAGTTTTGTTGGTTTTTTTTTCTTTTTACTGCAATAATGAGACTTTGTATCGTTTTTGAACGTGAGATTTATTAATCAAAGTAAGTTCCATTATAATCAGTGCACTTGTGCAAGCGCATTTATAACATTTTGAAAAAAAAAATCTGGATTTATGGAGTTGATAAACTGTTGGAAGGCTGTTTCATTTGCTGCTTGGTTGGAGGATTTCATACAAAGGAAGCTGTCGAGTTGCTTGAAAAGCAGAGAGAAAGGTCTGGTAAATAGTCTGGGTGAGTGAGAATTTTGTACCTCAGCATGTTCATTTTCTGAAGAGTCACTTATGCAGTATGAGGATGAGCAATGTCGTGGAGCAGGATTGGGCCTCTTTGATTCAACAATGCCAGCTGCCGATGGGAAATTTTCTGATGAACAACATTTAATTCATGACAGTACCTTTCAGCTGTGATGAATTTTGTTTCTCATGACAAGTGAAGAGCAGATCTCCAGTCAACGATTTTGTTGTTGTTCATTCAAAGAACCCCGAAACAAATATCCATTGTATGATTTTTAAGAAGGTAGGCTTTGCCAAATGTATGCCAAAGCACACGCTACAAAACAATATATAACCTATCTATATAAACCTCAAGCATGCAAAAAATGAACCCCAAATTAATATAATATAAAAACCAACAAAACTTTTGTAACGACCTAATAATACCTATTTATTTTGTGAAAAATGTTGAGTGATATGGTAATAAAAATCATACACAAAATGTTTT
This sequence comes from Nautilus pompilius, assembly GCA_018389105.1. NCBI lineage: Eukaryota > Metazoa > Mollusca > Cephalopoda > Nautilida > Nautilidae > Nautilus > Nautilus pompilius. Next base: position 11,745 of record JACATO010002589.1, read on the forward strand.
TTATATGCTGCTACTATTCTGAAAGTTTCATTTCTTTTATTCACCTGGAGATAACATATTACAGCAGTTTAAAATGCTTGATCCATATGTTAAGTAGATTAGTAATTTGAGCATCTCACAGCTGAGTAGATTTTACTGATTGAGATTCATCATTGTCTGATGAATCTGTATGTACACATGCATTGATGATTAGTGCTGTATGAATTGTGTGAAAAGTGGAGAAACAACTCTGAGATAGACCTTGCCATGGGCAACTGGCAGGAGCTGTTAATGAAGACAGTACACAGAAGGTTGAACTTATTTGGCAAATGGACACAGTTCGAGTTGAGTGAGAGTTAACCCATAAAGGTGATTAGTAGTAACCTTGATTAATGTAAAGTTTGTGCATGGTGGGATCACATAAGCCTCAGAACATCAGAGACTAGTGGACAGTGTGAGAATGTTGTGAGAAATTCTGTTCACCAGTAGTTGCTCAACAAAGACAATATTTCAATATATGATACTGACTGGTTCCACATTGGTGTTAGTCTGTAGATTGAGATGGTGACTCGAATAAATGAAATTTTACTTACAATAAGTTGTTTGACTGGCACTAAATTTAAAGTTTAGGTAGTTTAGAAAACCTTTGTTGTTTTTTACTACTATTGATTTTCCTGAATAACAAGTTAAAAAAATAAAAACTTCTCTTTCAACAGGTAAATAAAGAGAATATTCAGAAGAGAGATTCACTTATAAGAAAATTGGCTGGAGAGTATCAATTTGAAGGTAAAATATTAGAGTAGTGTTTCTGTGGACATACTAACAAATCTTAAATTTTGAACAAATTAAACAACCCAAGCCAAATATTGTCACTTGGTAATGATTTTTTTTATAGAAAGAGAATGAAAATATACCTAGATTTTATCACTAAAAGAATGGTAAGGTGTGTGACGAACTTAGTTAATCTGTTTCTGTATTTTGACAGTTTAGAATATTAACAGACATGTGAGATATCTAAATGACCAGAGGGTGGTTTGACTCCTATAATATATATTGAATAAGAGACATAACTTCAAACCAAATGGAAAATTTTAGACTAATCCTTGACTAGGCTTTGTTTGAAAATCTCTATTTTGTTTAATGTCCTGCTGCTGATTTTGTTAAAATTTGAATTTTGTTCTCCTTAATCTGATATAATGTGCATATGTATACCTCAGCTACATTTGTCACATTTGTGTAGCTTGAAACTACAGTGATCCAGTTTTACATATAGAGTACTTTTGATACTTTATTGGTGATATACATGGTGTAAGTGCAAACCTGGTCATTGGCTCTCCCTCCTCTCTTCAAAATCTTTTTTTTTTTTTAATTCACCAAAATGTGAATTTGCCTGAACAGTTACCTTAAATTTTCAAAGTTTGTTTGTAAAGCACAATTATATAGGTTTTAGCACCATTGAAAATGTCTTTTATCCAAATTTGACAGAACACTTTATGCCACCCAGGATAATCCAGAACTGTTTTGGATCTGCATTCCATTAGAAATCTTGGCCAGTGGAGGAGATGATTATCTCTGATTGACTGATGTAGCAGTTTTCAAAACATTTGCAGAATCTTACTGATGGAACTAACACTAGCAGACAATTTTCCTTTACTATGCTTAAATCAGTGTCAGGAAACATTGCTGAAACATCACTAGTTGAGAAATTCCAGTACAGTAGCAACACCCACCGAATAAGACTTCATACATATGTATACCAGGAATATTATGATACTTTTTCAGTATTCGGTACAATAAAATTGCACACTAAATATAATGCACAAGCAATTATTATTTAGGAAAGTTCACATTTTGATGGCATTTTCTTTTCCACTGCTTTTAGTGATGATCAAATCCAAACTTTCTTATACACAGAGCTACTACGCATCAAGTGCATAACTTCTCTTGGACTTTAGATATTGGTTCCTACGTTGGACACATTTGTCAACAATAGAGACATTTTTTTGGAACGAGATAACTAATTTGTACATGTTTTAACCATGCTTGAAATTTTGCTTTGTAATTATGATGCCACACATTTCTGATATTGCTGTTTTGCTACTGTTCAACTGATTTCTCAATATAATTTTAATACTTTGATAATGTTATAAATCATAAGCAGTTTTGGTTATTATCTGTCTCATTCATTCATTCATATTCACAGACAGAGTATGCAGGTCTTTGCCATAATAATAACAATAAGAATGCCTTTCCAAAACAGAGCTTCAAGAAATGGGTTAATTTTGTGATTTATCTATCTAACCACATTAGCACCACTATAAAATGTGCTACCAAAAATGCATGTTAGCCAAGATATTTACTCATCTGTTTTTGCCATTCATACATATTGTGATTTGACCAAATGTGTGTAGGGAGGAAGGTGTAAGTAATCACTGAACACAAATCTGCTTGTATTACATTCAGCAGAATTGCAGCAACTGCCAACATTTTGTTTCAGTTGTTGCAGCACCAACATCACTGCCGTGGCATGATTCCTGCATAAAATGGGTATACTGGAAAATTGTTAGACAAAACCATTAGTGACAGATGTACATAAACAGGTGCAATATGTATATTGGCATGCTCTTTGTGTATGTGCCATTCATACTCTTCACCGATAAGTCTAAAACTTTTACTAGTTCACTTTTGGACATACAGTTGTTGGAGACAGGTTTGTGTTACATTTGAGCCAAATATGGTCGATTTGGAGCAATGATTTGTGCAGGTATTTGGTAGGAATAAGTTGGATCTTACATTTATTGATGGATAAATAACAATGTATGCATATGCAATACATCTTGGAGGATTTGGAATGGATTACAGCAAACCCTATTGAGCACCCATGGAGGGAGCATCTTGATAGACAGTTTAGAATCAAAGGACCAAAGCTAATTTCACAAAACGAATATGTCTACATATTGCAAGAAATTGCTCATGCAAAATACTGAAACTAATTTTTTATACATATATTGTACACTTGTTGTGAAATAAACATGCATGTGTGAAGCCTATAATGTTCAAATTATTATGATATCCATATCTTTTTGTCTGTAAACTAAATGAATTATTTGTTTGTAGGGTTCTGCTTAGGGCCTTCACTGATGGAACCTATAAGCAGTTTTTTAATAAACTTAACAAACAGTTTGAAATCTTTATGAAAATGCCCAAGAGGCTAAGCTAAGAGTGAATTGGTTAATTAATTAATACTCTTTCTGTTATTGTGAGTCTTTGACATACTAAAAGCAGATTGTTCATTTTTTAAATATAATATAAACAAAAATGAAAAAACAAACAAGGTTTTAATACCTGTATATAGTTCAGCACAGTTATGTATGAGTCTTTGCCTTTCCCACTGCTTTTGTGACAACTTTATCCTCAGAATGATCTTGGTTCTTGAAAAACTTTTACACATTTGATACATGTTAGCTGCCCCATATTCATCAGGAGGCTACCAATATATTTAGATGGTAAAAGAAAATCTCCAAATCTGGCTCTAAAATCTCCTGATATTAAAAATAGAGAAAACATGATGATGAATGCTGGGTTTGGGGTGTGCACCTCCTGCCCACTGGTTTTGGGGTTTTAAAAAAAATTGTTGTTGTGTGTCTGAATCTGCACTATTGTTAAAACATCTATTATACAGCGTGTGTAGTAGGGCAGGTCGATGTTGACACAGGAGTGTGAGTAAGCAATCAGTAGTTGCATTTCCATGTATAATACGTTAAAATCACAAATATATGAGTTTTAACTTGAATATCTTTTTGCGGATTTTGAAATAACTGTTTAATTTTACTTTTTCACTAGTGTTTTCGGTGCATGTAACCATTTTTTTTCAATTGTCCTTGTCTTGCTATGCTTTAAAAGTCAATGTTACGGACCACTGCGTGTCCAGCCCCCTATTATATATATATTTATAGTTTAAGGACGGTTCTCTGTGTTTATTTTAGAAAATACGGTGTAATGCCTTGCACCGACGGCGGACTGGAATCTTGCTTATAGTGTCATTGCGAGGCCATGTTTTGCATAGTAACTTACTCTGTAATAATAATTATTTTAGTGAGTGTTTCTATTATTATCATCGGAAAAAGGGGGGAGGATTATGAGTATATTACAAGCTGAAGACAAGAGTTTGTAACATCATTAATTATATATCAGATTTTAATATTGAATTTAATTACATTTAAGGTTGTCTGAGATATTTTTGAAAAAATGCCGAAAGTGAAAACAACGCCGCTAACAAGAAAGAAAAGTGAAGAGAAATATGGCGGTGGTCCTTGTGATTTAGTGCTCACAGATCCCAGCACCTACAGACAATTGATTCAATATTATTATTATCTAGAACGTGCCGATCCCTGTGCAGATTTTTGGGCTAAAGTGCAGCATGTTACCAGGGACTTGAAATCAATTTGGTTGTCTGTGAATCCAAGATTACCATTAATTCATGAAAAATCCATTGACAGAAAAGTTAAAGATCTCTTTGTGACTGTGAAAGACATAAATCGCAAGCATGCTAAAGCAAATGCTAAGCGTAATCTGGATTCTAAGTTGGACAAACTCTTGATATATCAGCCTGTTCCTGTCCTCTGGAAATTGTGCCTTGCAACGATTCTAGGATATATTGCAAAAAAGACAAATGCACAAAAGAACACATCATCTGCGTTTGTCCAGCAGCTGCAAAGGTGCCAATTGAAGAAAGAGCATATCTTCGAGATCAGCGTTCAAAAACAGGACCCAAGGGAGCATTTCAGATGTCTTCGGTGGACATATCTGCTGCCAAAAGAGATAGGAGAGCTAAACTGAGAGAGCAACATGTCTTATCTCAGGAGGACATTGAATTAGCAGGACCTTCTACACAGCCTACAGATATCCCTGAACAATCAAATTCTGAGGTTCGTGTTTTTTTTTTCTTTGCCTTAGTATATATGAACTAAACGATCATTACCTTGTATGCTATGTTAGTATTTCGAATCACAACTACTTCATGCAAAAATTAATGCATTTTTTTTTGTATCTTAATCTGCTGAAGAAGTAATATTCCCTATCTAATCTTTTGTGATTCTTATATTTTCAGAGAGATGAATGGCAGCCTAACAGGAGGACTTCAGGAGACTACAACCTTCTCAAGTTTCCCAGATATGCTATGGAGCTTGTCAGAGCTGAATGTTCCTCCAGTCTTGGGCAGCTCTTGGTAATGCCTTGCTCTATGACATCAAACACCTATTGAGGCCAGAGGTTGACATTAATCAATCTCTTAATTGACAAGTGTAAGTTAGACAGGGCTAAATCAAAAAGTAAGAGTAATTAGTGAAGAAGTTGAGTCAGAGACGAAGACACACCTCGTTTGCATGGGTGTAGATGGAAAGCTTGATGATAAAACCTTGACATATAAGGGAAACAGAAGCGCAAGAAGGGGGAAATGTTCTCAAAAAGTGTGTTGCTACAGAACATCATCTCACATTCACATATGAAGATGGAAAATCTCCAGGCACCTATTTGACCCACAGAACAATACCTGTTGTAGGTGCTACTGGCGATGTTCTTGCTCAGGAAGCATTCAGTGTTCTTCAAGAATATGACAGCCTTGAGAGTATACATGCTATTCTTCTTGACAATACAGCAACAAACACTGGTTCTAAGAGTGGCTTGGTGGTAAAGCTAGAAGAAATTCTTGGGAGGAAGCTGCACACAATTGGCTGTCCTTCATCAAAATGAACTTCCACTAAGAGCCCTATTTAAAAAACTGGATGGAACAACAACTGGCCCAAGAAGCTTCAATGGACCCCTTGGGAAAAGGTGCTTAGAAGATATTCATGGTGAACCACAAGTACAGTTTGAGCCAGTTCAAACACCAATTACTGATGAGTACATTCCAGATGAGGTACTGAAGGATCTCAGTCATGATCAAAGGCTTCTCTATGAATATTGTAAGGGTATCGGAGTGGGAAGAGTAGTAGATGATAGATGGGCAGCCTGGAAAATAGGTCCACTCAACCATGCACGATGGTTAACACTTGCTATACGACTTCTTTGTCTATACACACGAGACAACAGTCCAAACAAGAATCTGACAAAATTAATCCAATACATCGTCAAGGTTTATGCTCCCTCATGGTTCAGCTTAAAGATGTCCTCTAAACTACATGATTCACCTCGCATTCTTTTCTCTACCATCAACCACTTGAAACTGATTCAGTTTGCTGATGTGAGACGCATTGTAAAAAAAAATATTCAGGGGAATGCTTTCTGCCTGCTACCTGCAAACTTCCTTTACGCCATGGTGAAAGATGATGATGACCAGATCAGAAATCTTGGACTTCACACAATTCTTACTCTCAGACGCAGGTATTGTTTGCAAAATTTGTTATTCTAGATATTTTATTTTCAAAATAATATATTAAGATTTGAACAGAATACTTAGGCAACGTCTGTGGAATTTTTATATTTCGAATTTTCAGAGCAAAAATAATAAGGAAATAGTTTTGATTATTAGGCCGATATTATTAATATACATTTTTTTTATTTCCAGAATGAACAGCAGCCAAGAAATGGAAAAGAAAATTCCTCCAGTGAACTGGGACGCTGACACCTGGCCAGAGCTTATTGACCTTCCTGACGCTGGTACAATGGAGCCACCAACTACACAACACTTTTCTGATGAGGAAATCCAGACCTTCATCAACAAGAGCACAAAGCCGGATATTCCAAACCTACCATGTCATTCTCAGAGCGTTGAAAGGAGTGTAAATTAGTGACAGAAGCTTCTCATTCAGTGTATGGGTTTGAGGCCCGACACAGATCTATCCTTACGAAACTGCTGAGCAGGAAAATGCGTCCAGTGTTTATGTCAAAAGGACATTTCTCAGTCATATGATCATTTATATTCCTAGTTTTATTGGGTCATTATGGAAATATTTGTTCTCTTTTCCAAATGTTATGTAACTTATGATAAAAAATATAGAATATGAAATAAACTTGAAACACAATTAAACTTTAATCGCAAATCCGCAAGCGGAACATTAACCTAAAAGCCTAATTTTTTTTTTATTGTGTACTACTTGAATAGATGCAACTACTGTATACTTACTCATATTGCGATTTTTAAAAAAGTTGAAAATCGACCTGCCCTAGTGTGTAGTCACATTTGAATGAGGTCTTGTAGATTTTTGCTACATATATAGAAATGAGGTTATTTGGACTTTATTTTTACCAGTTTGCTTTCATTACTAGAAGTAGTTAATATACTTAGATTCCAGCAATCTTTCTGTTGCTACAGTACTGAAAGATTATTTTTGGTGTGCTAAATAACCCTGGTGATCAGTGCCAGGTGATTACCAAAACATTAAGTTCTGTTACTAATGTGGTAATGGCAAAAGCCTGAAATAACTGAATACAAATTACTTTTACCTTTTTTTGTAACTATTTATTTTTTTTATTTTTATTTCTTTATCATCGCTTGCTGTAGTTTGAGTTTGAGGACCTGGAGCAAAATCTGCAGCAGGAGATTGATGATGTGCAAGACAGGAAAAGGAAGCTTGAGCAGAAGATAGATATGAAGCAGGAGAGGATTGTAAGTAATCCCTGAATGATCTAACAAAAATCCATTCATTTTTGCTGAGGAGGTGCACTTTTATCTGAAACCCTATAAAAACTAGTTAAAAAACGACAAAAAAGGTACAAAATTGCTTAATTTTTATTTGGCAGAATTTGTTGGCTGGATCTCTTAAGCAAAGCAAAAGAATACCATTTCAGAAATAAGCTGTGAAAGCGAGTTTATAATACAGACTGTGTCCAGAAAGAAAATAGACACCAGATTTCTTTGCTTTAAAGAAAATCTTGTTTCCATTCTTCTTCACTGATCATATAAAACTGATGAATGGTTTTTGCTTCAAATTTAAAGACACTATGTAATAACTGAAGATGTTCTACTCTTGACCCATTATGGATTAGATCCTGTTTCTAAAATGATTATTTATACTAAAATCCCTTTTTAGGTACTCTCAGCTTTACCTTAAAGAGAAGTAATTAAAACCACTTGAAAAAAATTATTTCTGCATATCACATTAAGAGTATGCAATCAGTGCTGGAATGGGACATTTGTTTTGTTTTTTTTTAAATTTAAAGACTATTCCAATCCTTGATAAATTACATGTACTTTTCTGTCAAATGTTAGAACCGTAGATTAGCATACATTAGAAATAACTATCCAGTGTATTTTCCAAATAAGTTCAGTCTCGGGCTTGATGATTTTGTGAACACTGGCCATGTCTTGTTTGGATTTTTATTTCAAAAATATACCATCAAAGACAGAATTTAAAGGAATGAAATTTCTCTGCTCCATCTTTTATATTCTCCTAGGTTTTCTATATCTGGGTTATATATACCCTTATATTCACTCAGTTTATCACTATATACACTTATTATTTCAGTATAAAACTGATGCTTGAGTTTTTCTTAAGTTTATAATAAAAAATGGTTTTGAAATTTATTTTTATCTAAATTATACTTTGGCTAACCATTATTTGTGGTCAAAACAATTAACAGTTCTCTTTAAAAGATGAAAAAATAATTTTTAAGTATGCCTTTGTTAAAACTAAATAATACACAATATGAAATATTAAAAGAATTTGTAGCTTAATCTCTCTTCTAAAAATATTGAGATCTTTCTAGATAGATGAGTTGTTTTTTTTTGCTTAGTTTTGTTGTCTTTATATAAAGCCATATTTTTAATTAGGTTATCAAAGAATAGAGAATTTAGCAGAATGTATTTAATTTTCAATAAAAGCAGAAAATACTGAACATTTGATCAATCAGTGATAAGTTTTAAGCTCAATAATAAACCAAAGAGGTAGTACACACAGATAAAATAGAAATAGTTACAGGTAACATGCCTGAAATATTTTGAACAATTATAAGGTTAATTTAATTTTTTTTCAAGTTTGTGTGTTACTTACATGTGTGGATAATATACCGACGGACATTATGCTGACAATAATAAGAAATATAATATAATAATACATAAGTAGTTTATTACAAACACATCAACACAAATGTTCTAAAACAACCATAGAAATGTAGTAAATTAATGATTGAAATTTAGTGCAGTGAATCATAGAGAATTAAAATATACCAGTCACAAATTATGAGCAGTCACCCTCAGATATGCAAGTCTGTCTTCATTGGCATAGTTGGCAAATAGTGTCTTCAGGCAGTTATTAATGGGGTTGTACCTTTTGTCTTGTGGTCTTGTGTTCAATCCCATTGCAGCCTGCTTGGTCAAAATTTCATTACTGGCTTGTTCTTTTAGTCTACATATTGATGGGTGTGTAATCACCATGCATTGGTTGAAAGCTTGGTGCCAGCTCTCCAGAGAATTATTGGTTTGGGGCAGGTTGTCTTGAGCTCTGCTTTTGACATTCCACATTTCAATCTCAAACATGGGTTACCTTGATCTCCCTCAAGTAATAGTACTGAGTCAAGTGCTCTCCAAATAGGCCAAAAAGTCTGCTATTCTTTCATTTGTTTCATTATCGAAAGAGGCCATCAGAGCATTAAATGTGTCAGTGACATCATTTGATGAAACAAATGCAAGTGTCTGTATACTTCTAATCAGTTGAGTGCTTTCCAGTTCCAAATACCATGCTTGCAGATCAAGAGATTGAATATTTTTTTGCAAACTGGAAAAAGCATCCAAAATCTGTGGTGGTTGGAAAATGCTTTTGATGTTATTTAGTACTGCTCATTCAAAGTCATTTGTAGTTGACCCAGGATTTGTGTTTCAAACGTTCTTCGTGTAACTGAATATGATGTTGTGTGTGTCCTCGTTTTTGTTCTTCATTACACGGTACACCAAGCGCAGTGTGGGTTTCCTTAATAATAATGTGGACTGTGTAGAGTTGGGTTCCTAAAAGTGCACTGTCTAATGTGCCATCGCAAAACCAGTGTGGCTTGGTGGACAAGAGATCTAGATATTTAGATGATGTTAGAATGATCACTTGTTCATTTTCAAATGCCAAAAATGTTTCCCCTCTGGTGGTGTGTTTTAGGTTTTTGCTTATATCATCACTATCAGGGGTTGTCCTCTACAATCTAATTATTCGTGCCAATGTTCCTTTTTAGGCAGCAAGCCAACTGTGCTCAGAGGGAAATTTTCTGTACAATTGTGTATGATGCCACTAGTAGCTTCCTCAGATTGTCCAGCTCGTTGCTTCATTTTGTGTACCGATTTTAGAGCATAAATGCACGCTGTATCTGGTGGATGTGTGTTCTGATGGAATACTCTGAATGACATCATTAATTGTCTTCAGCCTCCCACTGCAGCCTTTCTGCTTTTCACATCTCCAGTAAGTTTGCCCGTCTCTTTCTCTGTCAATAACATAGGCGGAGCCTTCATAAAGAAGCTTCTTTCCATCTTTGCTGGTCTCAACAAACTCCATGCTTTTGTTGTGTTGTGCCAACCCACATGGAAAGTGAGTGGACTCCGGATGAGGAAGAATTTCTATGCAAGCCAGGAAGCAAGCAGCAGTCAGAGTGACCCTAGCAGACAACAAACTGTCTATCAATAGCGGCAAGATGGGTGATGTCATTATTTCATCAGCTAGTCTCCAAATGGCTCCGGACAATGCTACTATTACATCAGCACGTTGACACGCCGTTCCATCAGCTTTTAATGATGGGCTGTCATTATTTTCAGCAGACATATAACAGGGATTTATAGTCTTGTTGTCTGTTTGTATGAATGAAGTGAAATCGGAAGTTGAAACGTTTAAAAAATATATTTAAAATATTCGACAAAAATATTTCACCCAAGAAAACGTGTAAAATATGATTTTCTGTCCATTTTATCTGTTTGTCAGCATAACATCTGGTGGCATAAAGTCTGGCTACTGTTGCTTATGTGTATAACCACTTTGGTTTTGTTACTATTACTGATCTTAGGAATTGCTTATTTATTTACTGTGTTGAAAAGGGAAACTAAAAGACATGGTTCAAATTGAATAAATCCCTGCTGCCTGACCAATTGTCCAGGGTGGCGAGACGACATTGGGCCCCTGGCCACCTGTCTTGCACATTGTTTCAATTGCTGAGCAACAGGAAGCCGCTGGGGTCTGGTGATGACAGGACGAGCTGACCCATAGGAACTATGACGCAATTGGGCGGCCAATGGCTACAACACAAATGACACCAGTACAAAATAACATGTGGGCAGCAGGAACTGGTGCATGTATATGCGTCGAGTGATGGTGGAAGAATGAAACTGATATGAGTACGAGCTTTGTTTGGCAGCACTGCCGCCAACGATAGCGGAAATGCTAGCGCACGCTGCCAACAGCAATAATGGAGGAGTACTGAAAGGCTCTACAGATGAATTATTTAGTAAAAAAGGCAATGGCAAATAAACAAAAAAAAAGTTATTTTTCTCTATTCTATCCTCGCACCCCAGGTTTGGAACCACTGGTCTAGATGAATCAAGGAAATGTTAGATTTTTTGTGAAGCAGAACTAATAAGATGAGTAAAATTAAGTCCAGTGGGTTTCTCACTTCAAATGGTTGAGTCTGCTTACTAAAACGTGTATTTATTGCACTGTCTCATTGGTCTTCCCACACTTTTCTAGATGGTTTGTATCCCAGGTTTCTTGGCATACATTGTATCCCAGCGTAAAATTTGCCTATAATCATGTCAAATGAAGAAGGGATTTCACACTCTCTTAGCAGCAAATGGCCTTCTCAGTTTTGTAATTCTAGTGCAGACATTTAAATTATTTTGTATTAGCAGGCATAAGCAGCGATGTTGAGCATTGAACTAAATGGATTCCTGTAGATAGAATATTTTATTATTAACTAAAGAAATTCTAAGTTTTCTCTCAGGAAACTGCATGAATATTTTCAGAGGCATGGCTGCTAACTCTTCCCAATTTGTGGTCTCAAGTATGAAAAACTAAATTGCTTCACTATGGTAAAAAAAAAAAAAAAACTGCAGCGTTGGTTTGGCAGTTCCCGACTGGTCAGCTTTAGCAAACCTTGAACTAATGGTACTCAAGTTTAGTCTTGAATCCACAACCTGTTGGTTGCCCCATTGGTACAATGGAATGTTAAAAAGACAATGTGGAACATCAGCAACTAACATGCTGCAGGTTCAAGAGAAGCTCAGGCCACAGGTACAATCTCTCCCAAAATAGAAATGGTTAGTGCAAATGAAATCATTTTATTTTAAAACAGTCATCGTCATTGTCCTCCGGACTAAATCTTGATAATTGTGTAAAATGTAAATCCATTTATTAGTTCTGTTATTGTTAATAAAGTACCAGGAAATGCCTGATCTAGCCATCTTCTCCATGTAAATAGTCCATCACCAATAACTTCCTGTTGTTTTACGTGTGCTTTCAGAAAGAAGACCTTCAGACCACAGTGAGCTCAGTTGATATTGACAGACTGAAAAAGGAAATTGGTAAACTTAATAGGGAGAAAACTGTTATAGAAGGGAGATTGACTGAGCTGGGGTAGGTATTGTGTTGGTGACTTTTTTCCAATGTCCTCTGTACCAATTAATATATTTATTTATTTTTTTTATACTTATAAATTGATGGAAGATTCTGACATGGCTTTGTATCAAACTGGCTAAAACAATTAGTGTTATTAATTTCTCTGGTTTTTGTCATAATCATTACTCATTTGAATTTTTCACCAGTGAAGGTTGGAGACAGAGTGATAAATGACCAGTAAATAATTATGCCACTAGTAAAATTGTTCATGCATAATTAAAAATGCAGGTTTATATAATATTTGTTGATTGGCTGCAAGAAGGGAGTGACAATACATTTAGTGATACATTCGTACCAATTCCTTAGCTTTAAATTGGTCTTTCTTATTCTTTTGTTCCTTATTTAATTTTTTGACTAAAACATATGATAGATATATTTTGGATATAATTGAATTCCTGTCATCACTCTTCTTCATTCATTAAAAATCCTAAACTAGCACTCAATAATCAGATTTCCTCCATCTCTAAAAAAATACAAGCCCAAAGATGGTGGATGATTGGAATAAACAATGCTTTTGGCGATGTGCGGTTTTGCATGCAAGGAAATAATTTAAATAATTGGCGTCGGTGTTGACATTAAACATCACAATAAAGGTTCTGTCCTGGGGTGCCTTTATGCTGAATGGTAAACAGATCTCTTGTAAGATGCACTGGCAGTTTTGCTGAGAAATTCAGCCAGGCATGTTGCCATATCTGTTGAGTTTCACAGATTATTAGTGATGTAGTTTCCATGTTTTCAGAGTTGAAAATTCTTTTCTTTTTCTTTTTTATTATAGAATTTAAAATTTGGAAAAAAAAAACAACAAATTGTAGGTAAGGCATGGATCTAGGGAATTATTAGGTGAAAAATAAGTATTATTGGTACAAACTAAATTCTAGATTGTGCTGAATGAGCCATTCATTATTTATTGTTCTGATTGAAACTTTGTAATTTGTAGTGTTAAGAAAATTGTATCCCTTTGTTTAGTAAAATTAGAGATATAACTGATTTTGAAGGGTTATACCCCATTACTATCAAATCACTTGAGTTTTCTGAGAAATATGCTAAAATCTCTTAAAGTTTGAATGTATGACCCTCTATTTTTAAATTATTTTTAATGTACAATAACAGGGTATCTCTCTGCTATAATAGTAAATCTGTTTCTGAACAATTGGAGGTGATTTCCCATTACAAATGACATCTTGGTATATTGTTGCGGATACTTCAGAACCTCAAAATGTAGAAAATATGAGGTAAAAAAATGTAAGTGAGTTAGAAAAATGTCAGTGGACACAAACAGTAAGAAGTTTGAAATGTGGGGCAAATGTACAGTAGCAGCTGGTGGGAGAGAATACAAATTTACGCCAAACACGTGGCTGTTGGAGCAAGATGTAGGATATTCTACAATAAGAGGGGAAGATAAAATTTCAAGAATTTCATGATTTGCTTAAACTTTTGGTGTACATGAAACAGTAGAAAAACTGAAAATATTATGTGGTGAAAGAATTAGTTTTGTATACAGAAGTTCAAGTTTTTCGACGACAGGGAAGTCAGTTTTTAGTTAGATTAATTTTTCCCGTTACTTAGAGTATTTTTTACGTGTAGGACGTAGTTTATTTTCCAGAAAAACTTTTTTTTCTGGACATAGAAATTTTTCCGAATTTGATCTCTTAGAACTTAGTTTATTTTCAGTAAATTTTAGGACTTAGATTATTTTTGCTACCCTCTTAAAAACTTAGCTTCCCTTTTAAAAATCATTGAAATACTTAGTTCATTTTTTAAGTACTCTTAATTTCCTTTTTATAACACTTAATTTTGATCCCTTTTCGCTACCTTTGTTTAAATAACTTGTTAGCCTTATTTATATAACACAAATTGTAGTGTTCTTTTAGCTTTTTCTCCCCTAAAATTGTGCAATTTATTTTACGATGGAGCCTCAGCCATCTACATCAAACACAACATCCTCACCAGTCAGCCCATCCCCGAAATATGAGATTTGAACATAGAAGTTCATTATTTATTCACTCTAACAAGGAAATTAATTGCTCTGAGGTCAGCAATACCCTAGTTAATGCCGGCCTCAATGAAAGAGTCAGGGCTGTCTTGAACAGCAGCGGAGGGGCAGTCGAGGTTGTTTGTAGCACAGCTGCAAACGTCAAGATCATCTCAATGAAAAGCTTGGCGATAAATGGAATAAAATATCCCTTCCGAGGAGCCAGTCCTATTGCCTGGATAAAAGTCCGCTTACTTCCTCCAGCTACGGGCTGCGCTATTCCAGAAAAAATCTTGTCAAAGTACGGACGTATCATCGTGCCGTTTAAATACGACACATTACCAGGCTTGCCATTCCTCTCGGACAGAGGAGTGGTAAGATGATCCTCCGAGAACCAATTCTCCGGAGGATCGGGGAAATTGTAGACGGCAAAACGGTGTCATTCACCGCGGTATATAGAGATCAGCCAGCACAGCCACCCTACTGCTACAGGTGTAAAACAATGGGACATACACCAACCAGCTGCCCGACAGACACCTGTACTGAGGAGGTAAAGAATAACAAGAACGACAAACCAACACCAACATCTCCCATCAAAGTTATCACGATCGATGAGGAGGAACCTGAAAAGCCTCTCCTTCTCCAATCCTGGAGAAGAGAAACCAGACAACGCTGATTCAGATGATGTACCCTCACCCTGCCCAAACCAAAGAGGCAGAAAAAAGAAGGGTGCAAAGAGAACCATCAGGGAGTCTACTCCCACATCCCTCCCAAGTCCAAGGAGAGGAAAACAACTGAAGTGCCCAGAGACAGTTCTCTGGAGGCACCCTATAAAAAACTTATCGAAACAGTCTCTGCTGCTCCTAAAATCCAGACTCTGGGGGGTGCATCCATGGAAGTGCCCACCTAAATCGGTGCACTTTCATTTGACGGTTTCTTTCGGTGTCAACCTCGGTAATGTCCCAAGGACAACGAGCTAGATTCAGCGATTATGTTAAGACAGTCGGAATTCTTATCCCTGAATTTAAGAAGGATAAAATTCAAAAACATTTGGAACGATTTCATAGATCATCTGGAACATTCCACAAAAAAACTCAATAATTTGCATGCAAGAACTACACCTACAAAACTGCACAGAGGTAAATAGGTACTTTAATAATTGGTCAGGCAAAATACTTACAAGTTTAGATCCGTTAGGTAGGAAGAAAGGAGTAGCTCTTCCCTTTCATCATAGTCTTAACGTACAAATAGAACACTCTTATAGTCATAAAACGGTGCGTCATAATAGCTATTTGCCAAAACGAGCTCCAAAGGAAAGTGATGATTGCTTCGGTTTATGCTCCTACCATCACGAAGGAACGTACAGCCTTCTTTCAGAACTTCAATGATACTCTAGAAAAGGAACTTAGGTCACACCCTGCAGATGATATTTTCATCTTAGGAGACTTTAATTGCGTCCCCTCCCATTACCTAGATAGGCAGGGACTGGACAATAAAAAGTAGGACGCATCTGATCAGAAAGTTGCAGCTGCAAACCATGTGTTCGCAGTTCGGCTTGGGCGATGCGTTTAGGTATAAACACCCCGACGTTAAATCATACACTTACTATAGCAGTAAATACTCTGTAGCTACTAGAATAGATAGTGTATGTTTCTAAACATATAGCTAGGCAGCTCCAAGACGTTTCGCACGACATTATCGCGTGGATCGACCACTCTCAGGTTAAGGCCAGCTTCCTCACTCAGTCTTAGATATTGTCAGTCAAGAAAGGCATATCAGGACATCCTAGAAAACTAGCTAAAACTAGAACTAAAATTAGAAATAAAAAAGGCCACTTTAGGTGCAGACAAGACTATGCACACTTTCGCCTCCTTAGCTTCATTACTTCCCAGTTGGATACTTTCTCGGCAGACCTCGTGCGTCAGTTTTAGTGATTAGAAGTGTAAATCGAATCACACATGCAGTGTTACAGCTAGGTTTTCACACGGGCATGGTAAATATTATAAAACAGGGCACATCGCGTGCAGTCACGGTGCGGAAGCATGGTATTGTGGGCACATTTATTTTCATTAATGACAAGACAAATTTGATAAATAACAGTTTAATACTAGTATGATGTAGGTGTTAAGTGAAGTATTACTAACTTATGCAATCATACAAACCTACAAGTTCACATTTATTTGCAACAAAGTCAATGCATGTATATATACATTTACAAGTTCTCATATTATAATGAAATGCAATAGCTTTCATTGACGATCTTGAATTAGGCTAGATTGTATGTTAAAACGTTGAAGAAAAATACTCTTAAGACTGCCGCACTTTTGTTAGGTCTTTTGTGTACTCGTGCTATGCTTCAAAGCGTAAACTAAATGGCGTATAATGCGCACGCGCACAAGTTACAACTCCGCAGAGCGGCTGGAAAATTCCCGCCAGGGGACGCTCAAAAAGTTCTGCATGCGGCGGTTGTATACCTGTACAAAAAGGAAAATCGGGCTTTGTGTTTTGCACCATTTGGGGCATGGCATTGTAAATTTAGGGCATGTCATTGTACAAAGAGGCATGGCGCTGTAGACCAGAGGCATGGCGTGGCGCCATGCTAAAAAGGGCTAGCTGGAACTCTGCACATGCATCCAAAATCATTTGGTAGCTGCACTCTACTGACATCACACTCATAAGGAGCAATTCCTGGTCTTTCATAAATACTCCTCAGATATAAAAATTACCTGCAGACAACAGGTGCGTCCACAGGTGGATGTGACACACGAAGAATTTTTCTAAAACTGATTCAAATGATGACTTAGTTCTAGTCCAACAGGAGGGAGACCCCGTCATCCGGTGTAACAATATTTTCAACAGATTGGCCACATTCTATGATTAAAAAAAGAAAAAGTTTGTATATTTATTCTGAGGACTAAAAAATTCAGCGACAAAGCAATCTGTACAATATGTTTTAATATGAACCATTTTGGGCTGCTGAAAATGTACCCCTGAATGTTATCAACACTAAACCTTAGTATTTTAATTATACATAACAAAACTAAAAGTTTGAAAAATGTGTGTGTGTGAAATAACAGTCATCTATCAAAAACTAATTTTAATGCAAATATCACGTGTTTGACATTAGTATAAAAATTCCAGCTGGCAGAAAATCAGAAGTTTTGAAGGCAAATTGACATTGGCCTACAGCAAGTCAAAGATAAACATATCCAAGTTGTAGCCATTCACACTGCTGATTCCATTCTAAGAATTCTGTGAAGGCCAGCAGACTAAAATCTGGATTTGCCAAGATTCAGGTCATCTTCAAATTTGCAAGCCAATGTTGTTGACACACAAGACAAACATCCCTGGTTTCAGTATTCTAAAACAAGCAGAAAAAAAACAATATTATTATTATTATTATTATTATTATTATTATTATTATTATTATTATTATTATTCTTATTATTATTATTATTCTTATACAATGACACTGAAGACTGATATTTGCAAACAAACAAACAAAAGAAACTGTTTCAATGCATTAAGATGTTCTGTTTCCCGTCGCCTAACCCCTCCCTCCCTCCCCGGTAACACGAACGGTCCCCCCGGGTGCTGGAGCCACAGGGTTTTAGCCAAAATGATTTTGGAACGAAATGTGGACTGAACATAAAAATTTAAGGCCGACCTCGGATGTCGGTAAATTAGATGATTGATTAATTAATATCTTGGTTTAGATGTTTGCATATTTTAATCCGTCATTAATAACATTCTGGCTTAAAATCTCCTCCAAAACAGGACGGATACCATTCAGAGCACACATTCCGCAAGGATGTCTCCCGCTCGGAAATGGCGCCGGGTCGTCTGCTCGGATGGCGGTGGGACCAGCGATAGAATGAAGGGAGAGATGTCTGTCTGTCTCTCCTCACAGGTAGATTAATTATCTCGTTGGTTTGTGAAGTGAAATAACGGAGTAATTTGGTGATGTTAACTGACGGCCGGGAGACCGACTGTGACTGGGTGTCTGGTGTCTCGTGCTCTGGAGCTCCTCGGTGCAGTCGGACAGGTGAGAGGAGATGAATTAAAGCTTCTTCGGGCGATGGAAGAGCGAGACAGTTGTTGGGTTAGGGCTCCGACCCCCCAGAACCAGTTTCCCGAGGCTGTAAGAGCCCTCACCTCAGTGGCCGGTCGGTCGGTCGGTCGGGGGTTAATCTGACGACAGAACAGCGGCTTCTCGATGGCGGAGTGGCCACCCACCACAGGGGGCCGATTTAACCGTCTGTCTGTCTGTCAGGGGAATAATTTTAAACTGATCTCCCTGAATTTAGAGATAATATCCTTCAGCGATATTCGAGTTGAGGAATACTGTACGGTACTGTACTGTACTGTACTGTACTGTACTGTCTTCAGTCACCGTCCAGTTTCCTACAGGATGATGATGATGATGATGATGATGATGATGGATGATCTTTTGTAGATGTTACACACAATTTTGGTGGATGATGATGATGCAGAAAACAACAACAACAACAACAACAATACAATGTACAGTACTGTGTACTGTACTGTACTGACTAGTCACGTCCAGTTTCCTACAGGATGATGATGGAATGATGGATCTTTTGTAGATGTTACACACAATTTTGGTGGATGATGATGATGCAGAAATACAACAACAAAACATACAATGTACATACTGTACTGTACGTACTGTACAGACCACGATTAAAATATGAGAGCCCGTGTGTTACCGCCGTCTGCTGGCTGTGATTATCAAGTTAAAATCTTGTAAAATCAAAGTTCTGTTGATGTAAAGAGAAGAAATCCTAACGGATCTGGATAAAAATGACTTCTACATAAGAAAACCCAGACACCTTTCTGAATTCAGCATTTAAGGATGTTGCTGTGGTAATAATAATAATACAGCAGGCAGCAGAGCCTGAAGATTGTTGTACCCCGTCAAGTAGACATTTCCCCGGATTGGGAAACGTAGAGAACCGTAGAATAATTTATATATATATTGATTGTGCTCGGTGTTGGTGGTCGTCATGACTACCGTATCCGTCTTAAGGTGGTCTGTGGATTGCTGGCAACATTTCATCTGAATTATTTGTAAATTAAACAGAATAACGAAAAGTTAATCCAGTTATGTTTTCCGTGGATTTACTATTAATGTAAGTATTTGTGAGAACAAACAAACAGTCGTCGTCATCGTGGTGCGCAGTGAATGGATCCTGTCTCCCTGGTGTAGATAGATACACAACACACTGGGATTTCTCATTTCACTGCTGCAGTGTTCAACTTTTCAGCCAAAGGGAGAAAGTTGAAGAAATGCGGACGGCGGACGGCATCATCAGCATCATCAGAGGTCGTGGACCAGATGGGGAAAATAAGAGCATTACTCAGGGATGTGGTGACAGACATCAACAGGGAGAGAGAGAGGGAGATGGGGGGGAGAGAGAGAGGAGAGGAGATGGGGAGGAGAGAGAGAAGGAGAGAGGGGTACTATGCAGTTTTGTCACAGATTTAAAATGTCTTTTGGTTAGAATATCAGTAATATTTCGTGTACAGCAGTCATCATCATAATTGAAACAACTCAGCCCATCGTGCATGTCTATGATGATGATGATGGTGATGGTGGTGGTCTCTGTTAGTATCTATCCAGATGAACAATAGGATCTTTGCCATACGAGGTGATGACATTAATTTTTTTCTGCTTTGGAATATGTGTGTTTTTTTTTAAAGTAGGTAATGGGAGAAAGATTAAGGAACAAATTGTTTATACTAATTAATATCAGATTAATACTTAATTTTGTGTCTACTCAAGTGAAGTTGCTGCTAAATGCGTTGATCATAGCCATAAACAGATGTTAATTGCCATTAATTTATTTTGCCCCCTGGTTTGTTAAACACTCTAACCAGCTCTGAGACTCATCCCTACCAAGACAGACTCTTATTATCCCGATGCTGTTCTTGCTCAACTGATTTTTATTATTTTTTTTTGCATAAGAAAAAATGCCCTTAATAACTCGTTTTGTACGGCTCTTGAAATCCTGCGGTGTGCTGGGATTTTATTCAGCTTTTCTTTTCCTAAATTTGTAGACAAGCATTAGCGAGGTTACAGAGGCGGGTTGTGGGGAGTTTTAAGCTAAATTTAAAAAAAACATGATTTGTGTGGCTTTCTTAGTATTTACATTTAATTATTCAGAGCAAGTTTATTCATATTAGGGCATAAAAGGGTGTTGCTTTGTATAATAGATTTTCTGCCTTAACTATACTAAAAATAAAAACGATAGTATGGAGAAATTTTGCTTGTATAAATTGTGATATAGAATTTCTGTCAATGAATGATGTTTTTCGTTTATTTGTCCAACTCCGAAATCTGCATTTTTTGATTCATCTGTGTTTAAAATACACGTTCTGTAAAGCAGAGATGATGTAGCCCTGTGTATACCAATGATGATGCTCAAACACACTAATATATGTACAAATTATCAAGGGGAGGATGACTTCTCTGGTGTAGTTTATCTCCCATTTTAATTACTATTATTATTATTATTATTATTATTATTATTATGTATTATTATTATTATTATTATTATTATTATTAGGATTTAGTTACCATGAACGATGACAAGGTGGTACTTTTGTTATACTGTTGTAGCCAGTAGCAGGGATTCTGTCCCCCTTGTCTGCTGGCCTCTGTGATTTTCCTTCACTTCCAGTCAGAAGATTTATGGTTTTTTGTTTCTTTTCATTGTTGTGGCTGGATCAGGAAAGTTGTACTAGTCATGTTTTCACACAATTCTTCCTCCTTTTTTCCTGGGTCCGAGCTGATTGATATAACAACACTACAGTGAACTACTACAGGATATGAAAGCTATCCAACTAACAGTAGAAATAAATAATTTATTCCTTTACATACATACATATATTTTTTTTTTTTCTTTATTTTATTTTATTTTTAGATGGTTACAGCTCTTGTAGTTTCTAAGCCAGTGTTGGAAAAGGTGATATTCTGCCATCAGGACGATTCAAACTGGTAGGTAAATTAATTGCTCAGTTAATGCACATATGTTGCGGGGTATTAAAGATGCCTATATGGTTTATAGTCATAAAATGTTAAATATTTTAACATTAACTTACAGTGAAAGAAGTATGGGTTAATTTTCTTTATAACAGGTCAAAACAAATCTAGTTTTGCTGAACTTCTCAGTGAGTTCATGCGATAACTACATCCATGTGCCTGACATTGAATCCTGCCCAAGACAACAACAACCTGTCTTTATTCTCTGTGGAGTAATTCTAAATTTCTTGTATACAAATGCGGGTTGTTAAACTTTTATAAGTCTGAATTGAATCATTCAAACTTTGCAGAGAAAATACCTGGACTGTTTATGTTCATGTTGGTCAATGATTGTGATGTTGAACAGTGTATTTTTTCCAAAGGTAAAGTCCAAGCATTTCCTTAAATACAAGCCTAATTAACTATGAATGAACATGATTACAATTCAAATTTTCTTCTTTTAAGTTCAGAAGTACAACATATTTTTTTTAATTATAAGAACCTAAATGTAGCATGCATCTGACAATTAATTATTAAAGAAATACCATAGACGCTGCGTCTTTACCAGCTGTTAAACAGTTAGTTTGTGAAAAATCTCTCCTTTTTTTTCAGTAGCCTTACAGTAATAGTCCAATAATGCTGATATCTCTGAATTTTGCAGAGTTCCTTACCCTGAATATCTACATCCAACTCTACTCTGAATTATCAGAGATCTAAGGGAGGTAACTGAATCTGAGTCAGCATGAACCCACACATGCAAATACAATCATATAGAAATTTGTGTTGGTTGCTTTTAGATAGATGCAATTTTGAAAAATAAAAAAAAAAAAACCTTGGACAATGAAATACTGAAGTTAGATTTTCTGGGGTTTGAACTGAATTAGTTTTATAGTATTTTTGATTTAGAAAAGCAATACTTGTTGATGTTGTGGTTAATTACTTGTGCTAATAAATGAGGAAATATATTTGTGGTGATAGTGAAGAAAATTATTGTACCAAAATGAATTTGGAAAGGAAAAGAAAGATCTCACAAAACTGAAAGCTGTGATTATATGCGGGTTTGATGTGTCATTTGTGAAAACTATATCTTTCGTATTTAACATTTATCTCTGTGGTGTTAATTTAATTTTTAGGTTACGAGTAATCGCAAGAAATATGGTGATATCCTAGTGGGAAACAACTTTTACAGTCCTATTACTGGTAGAACGAGTAAAAGAGAGTTTCATGTTTATACATTTTGTTGAAGCCACAAAACTTTTAGATAGAAAATAGTGAATAGAGTCTTTCTCCATAATTTGCATTGAATATTTATTGAATAATTAAGCAATACAGATGTAAATGAAAATAGAATTGTTTTTTTTTTCATATTAAATTTTTTTAAATTGGCAGCTGCCTTTCTAAATGTCAGAAAAACTGATTGCTTCTGTTTTTAACATAAATACTTGTGAAAGAACTTTCTGTTAAAAACAAACAGTATTGAGGATCTTATAGTTGAAGAATGTTTTGGACAAATGATTTGGAGATGTTACTAATTAGCAATTCACTTTGGATAAATTGTTTTAAATGACTGCTTCAGCACTAGGCCCTTGTAGAAAACATTACACTTTTGGTGTGTGCTCATTAATGCTGGATGCTTTCACCTTGCAGATTTCTAATGCTCAGATGCTTCCATATCTGCTTGCGTACTACTTTCCAAAACCATGCAGGTAGTATCTTCCACATCATTGTGAATGATGTACTAAAATCTCAAGAAAATTAACTCAAATTGAAGAGCCAGATGCTGCGCAGAGCTCCATGCATGACTGGATTATATTCTTCACATATATTCAGAATGAAACATCTTAAATTTAAGTATAACTGAAAAGAAAGAAGGGGATGGCAGTGGCATTTTGGGTGTAAATTTATCCATTGTTAACAGAAAAACAAATCAAAACTCCCTAACATATACAAAAGGGAAATTCACAATCAGACTGACATGATACATAATGTATAGTGTGTGAATGGTAAGTATACAAATTAATAACAATCATAGTTGAGGAAAAAACTATTTGATAAGAAAAGGAATGGAAAAGTGATTATTCAGGGTAGGAAAAGAATTCCATGAATTTTAACTTTGACTTTGAAATCCTGACATTACCTATGTCTATTAACTGCCAGCCACATGGCTAAGTGAGGCAGAATCAGGGTTGACCAGACAAAAGAGAAACAAACCTCTCATAGATGGTCTTATCAGTGTAATCTATGTATAACTACAGTCTCAACATTTAATGTAGTAAACTACATGAGACCTTAAGTGGGGGACTGTCCTAAATGTGAAGTACTATCCTCAATAGTATTTGAGAAAATAATTTGTTTTAGGCCACGTAGTTTCTGCAGCCAAACTCTCTAAATACCTGAAAATGGTTAGCACAGATAAATAACGTTTGGAAACACTGTATCTGACTGACTTAAAGCACTAGATACTTGATTTTCTAATTTTAATGGATAACCATTTGCTGCTGTAATTTTTTGATAAAAATAATTAAATAATTTAAGAACATTTTGTAAATATGCTGTACAAGAATGAATACTAATTTTGTTTGTTTTTTTTTAAATAACCTTGTCAGAGACAATAATTCAGATTTTACCATTTCTAGCAAAGCAGACCAGTTAATTTTAGAATGAACATTTTTTAAGCAAGGCGTTTTCACGACTCTGCTATTTCTAACCTGAGAAATTTGATAAGAAATAATGCATGGCAATAGCAGTTTCAGCAAAATTGTAATTCTTCTTAGAAAGTTTAAATTGACAAAAACATTTGCACAAAAGCACATTGTAAACATTTGGGTAAAAAATGAAAATCTGCAGTTTGTCTGAATGTAGGATGATTTTCCATACAGATAAAAGTGTTTGACAATTTCTTTATGCCAGAAATTTAAAATTGTATAACTTACATTCAAGTAGAAATAAAAGTGCAAGGGTAACAACAACCATGTCTTAAAGCTGTGTCTTTTGGACTCTGGTTATATTTTTCATGTTTCTATCAATCATCCAAATGTCTTTATGCTGAGGTCTGGCTTCAGTTTGTGGATGACAGATTATTTAGCAAAATCTGATAATTTTGTCATTTATGCTTTCATTTGTTTATGTTCCTACTTTACAGAAAACCATTTAGAAGATGACATCTTTTACTTCCATATTAAATCCACAAAGGATCAGATCTTTAATTCTTTCTAATGTAGTTTACAGACTGTTAGAGATTTAACCCTTTCAACAGCAATCTTTTTAGACTTCTGTGAAATCAATGATTTTAAGTTTTTGCACCCAGAAGATGTTCTGACAGAGTTAATTTTCAGAGACTATCTCTTTACAAAAGATTGTTCTGAAGCAAGGAATATTATTTGATCCTTATCAATATGAATATATTCATTTATTGTTAAATTTTATTTTTTAAAATTTCTCCATTATTTAAAATAGACTTTAATCTTTTGTTCGCTGCTTTTTTGTAGGCCACTTAGTGAAGGAAAAGCCTTGAAGGATAAATTTGATGCCAATTTTGCTGCCACACGCTATGTTAAGGCTTTAGACTGTATCAGGAAAATCAAGCAGGAGCAGGTAACACCCCTCATTTCTTTCTTTTTTATGTCTGTCTAACTAGGTTCAGAAATTGTCAAGATATCCACTTATTTAAAAATCTTATGTTAGGAAACTAAAATCAAACAAAAACTTAATAATATTAACTACCCTTTAGCAGAATACTTTTGAAAAATGACTTATTTTGTTTTTGAAAGATGTATTATTTAAAATACACACGTTCATTTAATATTTTCTAAATTTAATTTCTGTGCTCTAGTTTTTTCTTGAATTTAAATGACATTTGTCTCAGCATGCTTGATGCCATGACAATTTCAGTACACCTTTTGATGTCCAGCTTCTCCTGAAGAGACTTTTAGCAAATCATTGTTGAACAGATTCCCATGATCAGACAATCACAGATTATGATTCACAGTATTTCTAAAATTGCAGTAATGGAATTTCTTGCACAAAGATGCAACACCTTCTGCAACAGATTGGCTGGATTGTTGGATGTGTCTATAAGTTTCTTTCTGCTTCCTCTCCCCGTAAACAAGTCTAAATCCTCGTTGCCAAGCACTGCTCTTTAGTTCTCAACTTACAGAAGCTCAACAACATATCTATTCAACAATGAATGGCATAGTTAGATGCTCATAACTACAGAAGAATATATGAAACTGAGCCTATGCCTCATAAGCAGTGATAAGAGAATATTCTGGAAAATGAGACTGACCGAACTGCGAATATTGCACTAGTGTTTAATAAAAAAGAAAGCAAAGTGAAGGGTACTTTTTTCCATACAAAGATGGAACTCAAACAAAAGCTAACATTATAAAGTTCCAGTGTATAATAGTATGCAAAACTGTTAGTTTAATAGTAAATAGTAATCTGATTTTGTCAACTATGAATTAAAAAAGTTTTTTTTTTTTATTTTTTTCATTTTTTTAGACATCCATTATGTGTTAATTTGGTATGGCTCTGGTTTATTTCTCTCTGTCTGTTTTAGCAAAAGTTAAGTCAAACTGGCCTGTAACTCAAAGTTGAGATGTTAAGGTGGAGAAAGTGTTCACTCAACTGTTAAAAACAAGATTTTAAAACACAATCTGATTTGTGTGTGTGTTCGCCTGCTTGTGCATGATCACCTTGAGCATCAGCCAGAGGTAACTAATTCCTTTAATAGATGCTTTTTCACCTGAAGAAGATTTTGAATTTTCTGTCATGTCTCTTTTAAAATGCTATTACTTCAACCAGACATTCCAGACTTTTGTACTCTTTCTTGACTATAACTGCTGACACATCAGATCATTCTATTAAAATTGTCCTTGAATATTCAATGAAACAAAGTGGTGAGGATTCTGTGTCTGGTCTGCCTACTCCAGGATGGATCTGATTAGTGATTTGTACAGAGGAACTAGAACCATAACTGTTTGTATAGTTTAACATACCTGTGCCCCTCTTGGTTTTACTACGCTCACTTTCACTTTTCATTTAACTTATTGCATATAATAATGCTAATGTTTTCCACTTTCTATATTTCTAAGAAAGTTATTACCTAAACTTTCAAACTGAGGAAATCTAAGTTTGCTTGAGGATAAGGCAATTTAAACATAATAACTTTAATCTTGTCTTTTCCCTTTTTATGCTAATGTATTTCTTTTTGTACATCTTTCAGGATGCCAATGTGAAGTTGTACAGGCGTGATATCAAATACCTGAAGAAGTACAAGCATAAGGCGTGTGAGGTGAGTTGTTTAGTGGATATGCGATCCATGTCTTTCCATTTATTATACACTTTTTTGTTTTGTTTG
This sequence comes from Nautilus pompilius, assembly GCA_018389105.1. NCBI lineage: Eukaryota > Metazoa > Mollusca > Cephalopoda > Nautilida > Nautilidae > Nautilus > Nautilus pompilius. The sequence continues at coordinate 38,678 of JACATO010002589.1, forward strand.
TTATTGGTAATGTTTATGATTTGAGTAGATTGAAACAAAACAAATGCATGACATTCCAACCAAAGTCAAGATTTAATCACACGAAATTACAAAATTTGTCTTACCCAATACCTTTCAAATTTCTGATAACATGTGAAAATATTTGTTGCTTATCATGTCTTACAAGCAAATGTCCGATTTGATTTTAATCAATATTAGAGATCCAGAAATTATTTTCTCATTGTGGATCTTTTTCCAGTAAATCAGAAGACAAACTAAAATATTAACATTTCATCCAGGTACATCAAGTTTGCATATAGACTCTCTATATATACATACAATGGGCACCCAAAGGTATTAAGTTGTTCCAAAAGTTTTGTTGGTTTTTTTTTCTTTTTATTGCAATAATGAGACTTTGTATCGTTTCTGAACGTGAACTTTATTAATCAAAGTAAGTTCCATTATAATCAGTGCAGTTGTGCAAGCGCATTTATAACATTTTGAAAAAAATCTGGATTTATGGAGTTGATAAACTGTTGGAAGGCTGTTTCATTTGCTGCTTGGTTGGAGGATTTCATACAAAGGAAGCTGTCGAGTTGCTTGTAAAGTTGAGAGAAAAGGTCTGGTAAATAGTCTGGGTGAGTGAGAATTTTGTACCTCAACATGTTCATTTTCTGAAGAGTCACTTATGCAATATGAGGATGAGCATTGTCGTGGAGCAGGATTGGACCTCTTTGATTCAACAATGCCAGCTGCCGTTGGGAAATTTTCTGATGAACAACATTTAATTCATGACAGTACCTTTCAGCTGTGATGGATTTTGTTTCTCATGACAAGTGAAGAGCAGATCTCCAGTCAACGATTTTGTTGTTTTCATCATTCAAAGAACCCCGAAACAAATATCCATTGTATGATTTTTAAGAAGGTAGGCTTTGCCAAATGTATGCCAAAGCACACGCTACAAAACAATATATAACCTATCTATATAAACCTCAAGCATGCAAAAAATGAACCCCAAATTAATATAATATAAAAACCAACAAAACTTTGTAACGACCTAATAATACCTATTTATTTTGTGAAAAATGTTGAGTGATATGGTAATAAAAATCATACACAAAATGTTTTTTTATATGCTGCTACTATTCTGAAAGTTTCATTTCTTTTATTCACCTGGAGATAACATATTACAGCAGTTTAAAAATGCTTGATCCATATGTTAAGTAGATTAGTAATTTGAGCATCTCACAGCTGAGTAGATTTTACTGATTGAGATTCATCATTGTGTGATGAATCTGTATGGACACATGCATTGATGATTAGTGCTGTATGAATTGTGTGAAAAGTGGAGAAACAACTCTGAGATAGACCTTGCCATGGGCAACTGGCAGGAGCTGTTAATGAAAACAGTACACAGAAGGTTGAACTTATTTGGCAAATGGACACAGTTCGAGTTGAGTGAGAGTTAACCCATAAAGATGATTAGTAGTAACTTGATTAATGTAAAGTTTGTGCATGGGGGATCACATAAGCCTCAGAACATCAGAGACTAGTGGACAGTGTGAGAATGTTGTGAGAAATTCTGTTCACCAGTAGTTGCTCAACAAAGACAATATTTCAATATATGATACTGACTGGTTCCACATTGGTGTTAGTCTGTAGATTGAGATGGTGACTCGAATAAATGAAATTTTACTTACAATAAGTTGTTTGACTGGCACTAAATTTAAAGTTTAGAAAACCTTTGTTGTTTTTTACTAATTGATTTTCCTGAATAACAAGTTAAAAAAATAAAAACTTCTCTTTCAACAGGTAAATAAAGAGAATATTCAGAAGAGAGATTCACTTATAAGAAAATTGGCTGGAGAGTATCAATTTGAAGGTAAAAATATTAGAGTAGTGTTTCTGTGGACATACTAACAAATCTTAAATTTTGAACAAATTAAACAACCCAAGCCAAGTATTGTCACTTGGTAAATGATTTTTTTTTATAGAAAGAGAATGAAAATATACCTAGATTTTATCACTAAAAGAATGGTAAGGTGTGTGACGAATTTAGTTAATCAGTTTCTGTATTTTGACAGTTTAGAATATTAACAGACGTGTGAGAGATCTAAATGACCAGAGGATGGTTTGACTCCTATAATATATATTTGAATAAGAGACATAACTTCAAACCAAATGGAAATTTTTAGACTAATCCTTGACTAGGCTTTGTTTGAAAATCTCTATTTTGTTTAATGTCCTGCTGCTGCTGATTTGTTAAAATTTGAATTTTGTTCTCCTTAATCTGATATAAATGTGCATATGTATACCTCAGCTACATTTTCACATATTTGTGTAGCTTGAAACTACAGTGATCCATTTTACATATGTGTCTTTTGATACTGTGATACATGTGTACAACTAGTCATTGTTAAATTTTGAACAGTCCTGAACAGTTACCTTAATTTTCAAAGTTTAGTTGTATAAAGCACAATTATATAGGTTTTAGCACCATTGAAAATGTTTTTATCCAAATTTGACAGAACACTTTATGCCACCCAGGATAATCCAGAACTGTTTTGGATCTGCATTCCATTAGAAATCTTGGCTAGTGGAGCAGATGATTAGCTCTGATTGACTGCTGTAGCAGTTTTCAAACATTTGCAGAATCTTACTGATGGAACTAACACTAGCAGACAATTTTCCAGGACTATGCTTAAATCAGTGTCAGGAAACATTGCTGAAACATCACTAGTTGAGAAATTCCAGTACAGTAGCAACACCCACCAAAAAAGAATTCATACATATGTATACCAGGAATATTATGATACCTTTTCAGTATTCGGTACAATAAAATTGCACACTAATTATAATGCACAAGCAATTATTATTTAGGAAAGTTCACATTTTGATGGCATTTTCTTTTCCACTGCTTTTAGTGATGATCAAATCCAAACTTTCTTACACACAGAGCTACTACGCATCAAGTGCATAACTTCTCTTGGACTTTAGATATTGGTTCCTACGTTGGACACATTTGTCAACAATAGAGACATTTTTTGGAACAAGATAACTAATTTGTAAATGTTTTAACCATGCTTGAAATTTTGCTATGTAATTATGATGCCACACATTTCTGATATTGCTGTTTTGCTACTGTTCAACTGATTTCTCAATATAATTTTAATACTTTGATAATGTTATAAATCATAAGCAGTTTTGGTTATTATCTGTCTCATTCATTCATTCATATTCACAGACAGAGTATGCAGGTCTTTGCCATAATAATAACAATAAGAATACCTTTCCAAAACAGAGCTTCAAGAAATGGGTTAGTTTTGTGATTTATCTATCTAACCACATTATCACCACTATAAAATGTGGCTACCAAAAATGCATGTTAGCCAAGATATTTACTCATCTGTTTTTGCCATTCATACATATTGTGATTTGACCAAATGTGTGTAGGGAGGAAGGTGTAAGTAATCACTGAACACAAATCTGCTTGTATTACATTCAGCAGAATTGCAGCAACTGCCAACATTTTGTTTCAGCTGTTACAGCACCAACATCACTGCCATGGCATGATTCCTGCATAAAATGGGTATACTGGAAAATTGTTTGACAAAACCATTAGTGACAGATGTACATAACAGGTGCAATATGTATATTGGCATGCTCTTTGTGTATGTGCCATTCATACTCTTCACAACAAGTCTAAAACTTTTACTAGTTCACTTTTGGACATACAGTTGTTGGAGACAGGTTTGTGTTACATTTGAGCCAAATATGGTCGATTTGGAGCAATGATTTGAGCAGGTATTTGGTAGGAAGTAAGTTGGATCTTACATTATTGATTGTCGATGTATTTAGATGCAGATGAATACAATGTATGCATATGCACTACATCTTGGAAGATTTGGAATGGATTGCAGCAAACCCTATTGAGCGCCCATGGAGGGAGCATCTGGATAGACAGTTTAGAATCAAAGGACCAAAGCTAATTTCACAAAAGGAATGTCTACACATTGCAAGAAATTGCTCATGCAAAATACTGAAACTAATTTTTTATACATTTATTGTACACTTGTTGTGAAATAAACATGCATGTGTGAAGCCTATAATGTTCAAATTATTATGATATCCATATCTTTTTGTCTGTAAACTAAATGAATTATTTGTTTGTAGGGTTCTGCTGAGGCCTTTCACTGATGGAACCTATAAGCAGTTTTTTAATAAACTTAACAAACAGTATGAAATCTTTATGAAAAATGCCCAAGAGGCTAAGCTAAGGGTGAATTGGTTAATTAATTAATACTCTTTCTGTTATTGTGAGTCTTTGATATACTAAAAGCAGATTGTTCATTTTTTAAAAAAATAATATAAACAAAACGAAAAAACAACAAGGTTTTAATACCTGTATATAGTTCAGCACAGTTATACATGGGTCTTTGCCTTTCCCACTGCTTTTGTGACAACTTTATCCTCAGAATGATCTTGGTTCTTGAAAACTTTTACACATTTTATACATGTTAGCTGCCCCATATTCATCAGGAGGCTACCAATATATTTAGATGGTACAAAAAATCTCCAAATCTGGCTCTAAAATCTCCCGATATTAAAAAATAGAGAAGACACGACGATGAATGCTGGGTTTGGGGTGTGCACCTCCTGCCCACGGGTTTTGGGGTTTTTAAAAAATTGTTGGTGTGTCTGAATCTGCACTATTGTTAAAACATCTATTATACAGCGTGTGTAGTCACATTTGAATGAGGTCTTGTAGATTTTTGCTACATATATAGAAATAAGGTTATTTGGACTTTATTTTTACCAGTTTGCTTTCATTACTAGAAGTAGTTAATGTACTTAGATTCCAGCAATCTTTCTGTTGCTAACAGTACTGAAAGATTATTTTTGGTGTGCTAAATAACCCTGGTGATCAATGCCAGGTGATTACCAAACATTAAGTTCTGTTACTAATGTGGTAATGGCAAAAGCCTGAAATAACTGAATACAAATTACTTTTACCTTTTTTTGTAACTATTTATTTATTTTTATTTTTTTCCTTTATCATCGCTTGCTGTAGCTTGAGTTTGAGGACCTGGAGCAAAATCTGCAGCAGGAGATTGATGATGTGCGAGACAGGAAAACAAAGATTGAGCAGAAGATAGATATGAAGCAGGAGATTGTAAGTAATCCCTGAATGATGTAACAAAAATCCATTCATTTTTGCTGAGGAGGTGCACTTTTATCTGAAACCCTATAAAAACTAGTTAAAAAAACAACAAAAAAGGTACAAAATTGCTTAATTTTTATTTGGCAGAATTTGTTGGCTGGATCTCTTAAGCAAAGCAAAAGAATACCATTTCAGAAATAAGCTGTGAAAGCGAGTTTATAATACAGACTGTGTCCAGAAAGAAATAGACACCAGATTTCTTTGCTTTAAAGAAAAATCTTGTTTCCATTCTTCTTCACTGATCATATAAAACTGATGAATGGTTTTTGCTTCAAATTTAAAGACACTTATGTAATACTGAAGATGTTCTACTCTTGACCCATTATGGATTAGATCCTGTTTCTAAAATGATTATTTATACTAAAATCCCTTTTTAGGTACTCTCAGCTTTACTTAAAGAGAAGTAATTAAAACCACTTGAAAAAATTATTTTTCTGCATATCACATTAAGAGTATGCAATCAGTGCTGGAATGGGACATTTGTTTTGTTTTTTTTTTAAATTTAAAGACTATTCCAATCCTTGATAAATTACATGTACTTTTCTGTCAAATGTTAGAACCGTAGATTAGCATACATTAGAAATAACTATCCAGTGTATTTTCCAAGTAATTTCAGTCTCGGTGAAAAACATGGGGGTAGGTTTGGCTTTGATGATGTGAACACTGGCCATGTCTTGTTTGGATTTTTATTTCAAAAATATAGCATCAAAAACTGAATTTAAAGGAATGAAATTTCTCTGCTCCAATTTTATATTCTCCTAGGTTTTTCTATATCTGGGTTACATATATACCCTTATATTCACTCAGTTTATCACTATATACACTTATTATTTCAGTATAAAACTGATGCTTGAGTTTTTCTTAAGTTTATAATAAAATGGTTTTGAAATTTATTTTTATCTAAATTATACTTTGGCTAACCATTATTTGTGGTCAAAACGATTAACAGTTCTCTTTAAAAGATGAAAAAATAATTTTTAAGTATGCCTTTGTTAAAACTAAATAATACACAATATGAAATATTAAAAGAATTTGTAGCTTAATCTCTCTTCTAAAAATATTGAGATCTTTCTAGATAGATGAGTTGTTTTTTTTTTGCTTAGTTTTGTTCTCTTTATATAAAGCCATATTTTTAATTAGGTTATCAAAGAATAGAGAATTTAGCAGAATGTATTTAATTTTCAATAAAAGCAGAAAATACTGAACATTTGATCAATCAGTGATAAGTTTTAAGCTCAATAATAAACCAAAGAGGTAGTACACACAGATAAAATAGAAATAGTTACAGGTAACATGCCTGAAATATTTTGAACAATTATAAGAATAATTTAATTTGTTTTCAAGTTTTGTGTTACTTACATGTGTGGATAATATACCGATGGGCATTATGCTGACAATAATAAGAAATATAATATAATATAATAATACATAAGTAGTTTATTACAAACACATCAACACAAATGTTCTAAAACAACCATAGAAATGTAGTAAATTAATGATTGAAATTTAGTGCAGTGAATCATAGAGAATTAAAATCATACCAGTCACAAATTATGAGCAGTCACCCTCAGATATGCAAGTCTGTCTTCATTGGCATAGTTGGCAACCAGTGTCTTCAGGCAGTTATTAATGGGGTTGTACCTTTTGTCTTGTGGTCTTGTGTTCAATCCCATTGCAGCCTGCTTGGTCAAAATTTCATTACTGGCTTGTTCTTTAGTCTACAAATTGATGGGTGTGTAATCACCATGCATTGGTTGAAAGCTTGGTGCCAGCTCTCCAGAGAATTATTGGTTTGGGGCAGGTTGTCTGAGCTCTGCTTTTGACATTCCACATTTCAATCTCAAACGTGGGTTACCTTGATCTCCCTCAAGTAATAGTACTGAGCCAAGTGCTCTCCAAATAGGCCAAAAGTCTGCTATTCTTTCATTTGTTTCGTTATCGAAAGAGGCCATCAGAGCATTAAATGTGTCAGTGACATCATTTGGTGAAACAAATGCAAGTGCCTGTATACTTCTAATCAGTTGAGTGCTTTCCAGTTCCAAATACCATGCTTGCAGATCAAGTGATTGAATATTTTTTCGCAAAGTGGAAAAAGCATCCAAAATCTGTGGTGGTTGGAAAATGCTTTTGATGTTATTTAGTAACTGCTATTCAAAGTCATTTGTAGTTGACCTAGGATTTGTGTTCAAACATTCTTCGTGTAACTGAATAGGATGTTGTGTGTGTCCCTCGTTTTTTGTTCGTCTTTACATGGTACACCAGGCGCAGAAGTGTGGGTTTCTTAATATAGTGTGGA
>JACATO010002590.1:0-19354 GCA_018389105.1 Nautilus pompilius
AACGAATTTGAAGTATTACTACAAAGACAAAGTGGCAACACATTCTACAGAGGTGCATATACTATAGAAAGGTTTACACTGAAAAAGATGTCTATCCAACGCATCGGCGAAGTCCAAACATATCATTTTTCTCGAAAAGAATCAAAGAATCGAAGAACGTGAGAGAAATATGGATGTTGGAGTCTTTTAAATTTGTTTGGAACTTCATCTTTTTAAGAAAAAAAAAAGAGTAAAGCAAAATGTACAAACTAATAAAAAACATCTATCGAAATAATACAAGATAGTAATTAATTACAAAAGTAGTATTAGGAAACATTATTGAAAAAAATGCTCCGATATTTTAGGTAGTTATTCAACTGAAATGGTAAAATATAATTAAAATCATGCTCATATTGTAATTATTGTTTGCAAATAATCAGATTATTTTTTCCAATTAAATAATATGTTGTTATAGGTAAGAATGTTCTATTATACTAAGTGAGAAGAGATGAAACTGCATCAAAATATAAAAGTTTTTCAATTTATAACATTGTTATGTTAGTTTGTTAATTTTGCTGCTATTTCAATTAATTTGTTTTATTTTATACAATATATAGTTTTAAGAATTTGGAGAAATAGAAATAATATTTTACATTCAATTTGTACGTTAAACGAATGAGGTCCTCTTCTAACTCTACCTAAACCTAATTTAGGTGTCTTCCACTATCAACATGTAAATTTGTGCACGCTTTAATTTAAACCTGTTTATTTATTTTGGTTCTAATCAATATACGTTAAAATTATCTAAAATGTTTTCTTTTACAGGGTAACGCGATTGGCAGGAATCGTCGATCCTGGTTCTTCAGCGTTTATTGTCACTTCTTGAAGATGTATATCTGGGTATATATTCTGGAGATTTTGTTATGTATCACCACAGAAAGACAAAGAATAAAAAATATAATATACTGATTTAATTTTTGAAATAATATACGAATACTTACAATGTTATTGTATGAGTTTTTCTTGTTGGATCATCAAAGAATTATGTCCTTATATAAGACAAGACGTCTTCCTGAATCTTCGCTCGAACGAAGCTGAGTTCTAATTGTCTATCAGTTGAAATATTCACATCAGATTCGCTAATGTTTTTACGATTCATTTAAAATCGTGAAAATAAATCATATTGTCAAATTAAGTTTTCAAAAAAATATAAAAAATAATAGAATCTATTTCCTCATATCTGAATCCTCTTGTATACACTTAATATGGAGAAACATAGCAGCGTAGCAGCGTCATAATTTAGATTAGAAAGAAAGCAACAACGAGAAGCTGAGAATAAGAAAAATGTCACCTGACAAGGAATTTCGGCTGCTAATTTGTCTGTTGTGTGTGGTGTCTATGAGAGGTGAACCCTGTTTGTACCTCACGGAAACAGACCTCAGAAGAGAATAAGATAATCAAACAATATTTTCCGAAGACCTGCAGAGATAGAAATATTTTATTTGTGTGTTATTGTTTTAAACGAAATGTTCACAAATCTTTTGTCAAAATAAAATTCTTCAAGCCTTAAAGTTCGATGCCCTTTGTAACTTTTAGGAATCAACTAATTATCCGCTTACCATAGATTAATTTTTAATAGAATTTATCTTCCCAATAATTTAAGGTAATATCTTTTAAATTATAATATCAAAATTTTACAAAATAGATTTTGGCAGATAATTTATCTATAATCTATAATAGTAAATTTGACCATCTTTTTCTTTTTCACTACATCGATCACAAAAATTCCTACATCCTTCCCATTAATAATCAAATTTCGTACGATTCTGGGAAACGTCCTTTCTTCCTCAGTGATAGCTTGAGATTTTTCGCTGCTTACGTTGTAGAAGAGATAGACGCCATCACAGAAAATACCTAGGTAATTCGTATTGTCTGACGACCAGCGCACCCGATAGTGATGCTGATGTTCAGCAATTCTCCAATTTGTCAACTTCCCTTGTTTTCACTCTTACGCCGATAACCAAAGTTGACAATAATAATCCTGCTGTTTATTCTCCATCTAATAAATCTATAAACCTCCAGACTTGCGTGTGCAAATCAGCATCACTTGTTGGTAATATAAACCTTCTACGAACCTAATTAGAGACCAACCTGTATTGTCTTCCAATCAGTTCTCTTGACTGTTTGATGATGAATCGCCAATTATTTCCATTTGATTTCATTATAACGAACCTTCTTTTGTTTCACACCCTATAAAACGGCGACTACTCTTTTTCCTAAGAGAATGAGTCAGGATATACAAAATGGCGCCATCTTTATTTAGGGGTCGGGTTCAAATGCCCGTTTTCATTGTGTTCTCCAAAAGCCGGTGGCAAAACCCTTATTACTATCACCATCCCGATAATAACAATACAGATCTGCGGCTACTATTACTTCCTTTGATTAATGCTAATAGTAATAATGAAAGACTTTGCACACAGTTGTTATTATCACTTTATTAATGTTCTGCTTAACAAGAACAGGATGCTGTGTTGCCAGTAAAGTAGAAGGGGCCAGCTCCTTTCCTACCACCCAAGTTAAAAAAATCTGGTTGATTTGTATTGCAGATTCTTTACATGTTTTTAAATAGCTGGCGAACAAAGGTACCTCCTCCACGATACAGATTAGATGGGACTCCACATATGAAAATACAGACAACCTGATGAAAAAAGTCTCAATAAATTCAACTTTCCTCATTTTCCAGCAGGTGGCGCCACACAGCAAAGAAAGAAAGTCACCTTCACACACTTCTGAAGAGAATTCATTGGTTGTATACGTACATCCGTCTTTTGGCAGACAGATGAGATTAACACCATTTGGGTGATTCCCACAAACTGTTAAAGCAAACAACATATGATAATTACTAGATGGTGGTAAAATCTGCTCATCATAAAAGCACATATTATAAAAAAATTAACCTAATTTGATGCTTGTAAGAATCACTCTCCAAAATGCCATAACAACAGAGGTGTGTACAAAATTATTAAAGTCTTCTCACTTCCAGTTTATCTTTCTTTGTCTCCAGTTAATTCAATGTACTACATTCTAATTTGAATATAATCGTGTTTCCTGATAGGGGCATTTACACAACAAATATAAGAACCCCTACTAACGAGAAGAAATAAGGGCCATCCTCAGTGGATATTTAAATGAACCTGGTGGATTAAACAGGACGACAAAACGGAATTCTGAATACCTGCAGGTCATAGTTTCCTGTTGAACGCTAAACATGAAATATTGCGACAGCTGAAGGTCACGAAACAGAGCGACCGTTGTAGAGGCTGTAGATTTTAACGATGGAGGTAAGGGCGAGGAAAGGAAAGGATAACCTGGACAAACCATCTGCCAGCTACACCTGCCAACGAGGAACCGCCTGCTGGTCGTTGGTGGGTATCCACATCAAGTTCAATGAGACGGAATGCGAGGCCTTTATATTGTGGACGGATGACCACCAACGGCGGACCTGCAGCGCTGCTATGTTCAGGGAGGAGGAAATGAACGAGAACCAACAGGAAATAAGAAACGAAAAAATCCAGGTAGACGACATAAACGGACATCACCTGTGCAAGACGCAAACCCCATCTCCCAGCAAGCAAAGCATCACATTTCGCCATCCTACGCATAGAATGATTTTTATTAAATAAGTATACGTTTTTTATTCCTACAATTACCCTCATTAACCTTTCCATTTCGGTTCATCTTCACCCGTTAAATAACGAAGGGACCTTAAGTTTTAAGTAAAATAAAGGTTCGTATTTAATTTATTCAAATGAAAATATCAACCGAAAATTCCAGTGACGACATACCTCCATATTTAGGATACTTGGTACATTGATGAGACACCGTAGCCAGGTAAAACAGAATGAAAATAACGATGACCTTCTGCTGCATCATGGGTTCAGAAGCGGCCGACAGATGTTAATTGTTTCAATACCGCGGTACTGAAAACTGCCGTCGGAACGACGATTATATGTAGGAAGGTAATAAATAATTCATCATATGTTAATCCAAGGCCATTAATTATCACCTGGAATAGATAGATTTGGATTTTTGACAACAAATGAAAACTGGCGAATAAATTAATTTTGAAGAATATTATAACAAACATTATTTACTATAAAAGAAGGTAAAAAAGTTCAGGGGATGGAGATCGGGGAAAGACATTTGGTACAGGAGTAAGTTGTGTGCAGCATCCACCATTTCTAATTATATTTTGGTTATATGATTTTGATTCTCAGTTACAGAAAAAGAGCCAACACAGAATATCGATTATTGCCAGGTAAACGACCGTTCAGCCCCTCTTTCCATACACATTTAACCTTGGACTCTTGACTAGAAAGGACGGTTCACAGAGTCTTGGTCGATTAAAGATGTCATCCTAGGGTCAATCGTAAGAGTTTGGCTTTTTTCATAATCTAATCGGAAAATATAAACCTACCTCTATCACTTATCCCGATGTCATGTACTGTTGGTTTGTGCTCCTTGACACCACGTGACACTATGTAGATAACGGGATACATACCTTTCCCCAGAGGGAATCTAATGTAATTTGTGACTGGTCGACCTCGTGACGATATTATTATTATCACTTTCACTTTCTGACAGCAAAGTTATATCATAATATCAAATGATCTGTGATAACAACTTTCAGTGTGTGGATGTTAAATAAATTGTCTTGTAATTAACTGGCTGACACCGAACCGTTTATGAATTTGCTGACATTTAAACTACCGAGATGTCAAATCAATCAATTCAGATAAATATTGAATATCGTCAATAATAGCAAAGACGCCCAGGTATCTTTCAGGTCAAGAGGATCGATTTACCCTGTACTAATGACCTGACTGATGTCCTCAGGTTTCAGAATTTTTCTTTCTCACGGATTTCATGATTTCAAATCAGCAAATTTCTGTTAATCGATAAATCTCCATGGAAACCGAAATCAAAGGGAGGCATCAAAGTGACTTTACACAGATAATTCTGTCCCTGTCTCAGTCTGACGTCATGACCGCCACCGCCTCCACCAGACAGTTTACCCCTGCATGGATCTCTCGGTAGACTCCCATCTGTGTCTCCATTGTCTTTGATCAAGCGAGCTACAGGAGAGAAACAAAGACAGATATTGATAGGTAGGTAGAGATAAACACACGAGGAGAGATTCCTGGTATATGGTGGCCATGGCAGCTAGAATATTTTAAAACAAAAGCCTTCCTAACACACCTAGATCTCTGAAGACCAGACAGCAGCAGTTCGGCAGGAAGATCAATTCCAGAATACATCTGCAGGAAATAACCCGAGTGTCCGGTCATCAAAGTGTAAGCTGAGTATCTGGGTCCAGTAATTGATCTGAAGTTGATGCCGCCGAAGGTTTGAAAGGTGGCACGGTGCAGTTTTGAAGAGTTTGAGTATTCACTTAATAAGTAAAATAAAGGCTGAAAATATTTTACTTAATTTACAGAACTTTGATATCTCAGAAATACATTTAAAATAAACAAATTAACTGCTAAAAGCATTACAAAAAATTAATTAACCGATTCTTCTCTTCTCCCAGTGAACAGCAGGTTCAATACATTTAATGATCCATCCTTCTCAACGGGAGCCAATCTTAGATTTTGTGGAGACGCTGCTCCACCTTATCTTAGAATCTGTCAGTAGTTAGTTATCACCCGTTCGGTTTTGGTCCGGAATTCACCACAAATTAGAAAGGTAAATGGTACACGACTAAGTAGTGGTTAGTATTAATCTTTAAGCTGTGAATACCAGAGAAAAGTCTCATTTTACCATGCAGAAAATGTTTGTTAATTAACTTCGTTACAGAAAGTAATTTAGAATGAAATCGTTCACTTATTTTCTTTATTTTCCTGTTATGAACACGAAAAAGACTGAGAGACCGATTTGAACTGATGACCGAGAAGACGACACCAGGGGATTGATGGTTTCGAAGACAAACTCACAGCTGTGCCACCGAATGTTTAGTCCTACAAGAGTCGGAGCTGTTACCCGATGATAAGGAGTCGCTGTTAATGTAAATCAGTCTATTAATATTATTCTATGTTGCTCAATTATATTCAAATTTATTATTATTAGACGAAAAAATTAATTATGATGTCTTCGTTAATAGTGACAGATATATGTAAATAATTTAGCAATTTTAGAATTTAATCGCATAAATAAAATCGATGAAGAAAACACAGGTGAAATGGACTGAATTAATTTTATATCATTTATCAAATATTTGTTGTTGTTGTTGTTCATCTTCAGTTTCCTACTCCACCGTTTAGGTTCATTATGTCTACTTGTAAAGGTAAAAGAATATATGAACTTTCCAAGTCTCCTAAGACAAAACAGATTAGACAACGAACAGCAGCAGCAACAACAACAAAATGCAGAGTTGTCTCCCATTTCCTTTCCTGTTCGTTTTCTACATCGTCATAAACTTTGTTTTGCCAAAGAATGGTTCGCACTTTCTCCATTTTACGGGTCCGTAGTTTTCGCTGCTGATGAGGGATCTTTTTAATTCATTGCATCGCTGCTCGATAGGGAATCCTCTCTGTTCGCTGTAATGATCGAGATATTTCAGTTGATGATTTCTTGTTTATCATGACGACAGAAAAACTACAACCTGTCTTCTTCATCGTTGAATTAAAAGATTAATAGAAATTCTCTCTCTAAATAATTTATTTATATACACTGGATTATTCTTGGATTAATCCTAATCTAGACCGGTGGTTTAACAAGGTCGTCTTAATTCGGATCCCTCTAGATTCACTAGATGCGCATCGCTATCAAGATTAATAGTTACTGCAGGTTTAGAGCCGAATCCGCTCTACAGACCGGCCAATGTACTTAATTCATGTAAGTATTTCTCCTGGTGGACTACACAGGGACTGGACTAACCAGGAATAACAACATTACCACAGCAGAGAATTACCACCTCGATCAGAGGATAATCATTTTCATTAACATATAATTTCTCTTGATGAGCAAGAGTGGTTAGGGTTACACAAGGTTGTTAACAAATCCACTTTCGCCATCCACTCAGCTTACAGCAACCAGCTCCTACCGACGGTTTATCAGTCGGATTAATTTCCACTCGGCAGAGGCCAAAGTATCTGTCAGTTAAATAAAGTTAATGGTTATATGAAACCTATTTCACTGATAAATAAGAAATAAATTCATCACTTTGGCTTTCAAAACCAGCCAGCTTAATTATTCAACTTCGTTCAAGAGATTCAGATTTAATTTGTAGACGGAGTTTGGTGTTTTCGTGGGATGGTTTTCTCCGACATCTATAGAGATGGGATTGTGTTCGGAACCGTTTATGATGGCGGGATAGATCTTGGTAACAGTTATGGCACTGAAATGTCGTTTGGAAGCGTTTGCGGTATTAGGATGATTTAGACAACGTATATGTTGGTGAAATGGTGTTCGGAAAATTTTTGGTAGTCAGATGCCGTCCGGAAACGTTTACTGTTCACATTAATATTATATATTATTCTCATTTTTCTAGAAGTAAAATGGCCGCCTTCCTCAGTTTTGGAACCCATATTTTACGTCAATGAATTCTACACTGTGGACAGATCTTGTAATGGACTCCTTTTCCATCCGACACCCTAAATCTCTTTAAATAACTGGAATTCTTCCCTTATTTTTCCTCACAATTAGTTTGATCTCATTTCTTGCACCTTGTATGTCCCCTTTATATTCTGTTCATTGCCAGCCTGATCACGGAATATCTCTTTGATGGCGATATTTCTTTATTCTACAAACAAAGAATGAAAATACATTCGATAATTTAAAGAAATTTTCTTTGCTGTTCGTTTTCATTCCTTTTTCAAATAATTAATTTCTACGTAAAACTACACAATTTGTAATATGTATATCCTCTTGTATTGGGAAAAGACTTCCTACGGTGAGGACTCATATTAGAGAGTACCCGCTGTAGCCATGTGTCCTCAGTTTCTATTTGCACTTCATGTAAACAAGACAGGCTTCAGTTCATGGCTGCTCTGAGATGTGGAATACTTAGAATATACACGATAAACAGATTGTCTTCTATGTGCAGAACCAACTGAAGATAGGGGAAGAAACAGGAATCACGGAAGTGTATAGCACAATTATCTATCTGCAGTACTCTTGTGAAGTAACAAAGTTTTATTTAGAAGTACAGAGCTTATTGTTGATACATCCAAGTAGGGAAAAGGACGTTGATAATTCAGACATGGCCGTGTAGAAATGTCTCTGTTAGTAATCAGAACTACGGGTTTTTCTAGTCTGGAGACTTCCGTGTAGTTACATATTTATTAATGTTTAAAATTTCTCGGTTTGTTTCAGTGCTAACAGATTCTTGTGTCAAAACTAACTTTCTATAACTGGGGCTGTACCTTTCTGATGTGGAAACTTTCGTATAGAGAAGAGAAATAATTGACTTTTCTACAGCTACCTTTTCGTCTTGTTACTGAGAGTACAACACGGTAGAGAGGCTGACCTTTTTCATAAAATCGGCAGGTTTCCGACAGAGTCACCACCATTTAATATAGTAATTGATAGTTACAAATCTAGAGAGTCGGATGTGGAAATGTCTTCTATATTCTGCCAGGACAGAGTTAATTAGACGCTTTAAAGTGGTATTATAAAAATAGAAATATTTGTTGACTTACAGACGTCGCCAAATCTGTCTTGGAGGAAAGATTCTTCACCGATCCATCAAGGATACAGGCACTTGATAATGGTAGCACTTTTTAACAAATTCACGACTTTTCACATCTCAGATCTCACGCGCAGTTCTAACTCTGTCGGTAAAAGTCGTCTTCGACTGATGTCTCCGCTTATCACAGAAACTGGTTTATGCCGCTCAGCATCGATCGATTTGTTTCACCACCCTGAAGCTATTGAAGACATTCGACTGCATCTGCTGTCAGCTTTCAGATTCAACTAAGGACAGATCAGCACAGCAACTATTTGGAATATCAGGAACGGAAGATTTATTTTGTTTATTTTCTCTGATTGTATCCAATATATAATTGGTTCTAGATCCGTTTAAACTGTGGAGACAGGTAGGGATAAGGAAATGATTGCTGCTCGATATAACAGCAGCTTTAATTAAAGTTTCTTGTTAAAATGTGATTACCTATTCATTGTATGTTTCGGTAGAAAGATGTGGCGATAAATAATATCATTATTATATCTTGTGCTATTAACATCACCATATACACCACTACAGATCCCAGGTTTAACAGTCTTGTTTACTTTTCCATAGTTCATGACAGTTCAGGAAGATTGACTTTTGTAAACCTAATATATTTAAGGGGACAGAAGAACCCTTAACAGGTCTGAGATTAACATTCCAGGCCGTCCATCTTGGTAGATCGGTAGACTAACCACCTGACCAACGCGTTACCTTTTCATGATGGAGTTAAAGATGTAATCACCAAATGACTCGCCCAAGATGGGTTATTTTTGACATGTCGTAATCTGCTGCGGAATATAGTTTGACGTTAGATGCAAGAACTCTAGACCGACGGTCCTTCGTCTTCCAAATATTGGTCCACCGGAAAAAGATGCGACTTTCTGGCGAAATTAATTTGGATGACATTAGTTTTTTCAAATTCCTTTGGCGTCGCTCGGAACACTTAACAAAATTAAATTCACAATTATCCACAGGAAAGAATAGCTCATTAGAGATACCTCATCATTCCATTATGAAAACTACCAAACGTTTACGTGATAATCAGAGACAGTTATATCAAAGGTATTTCTCCGAAGTCTCAATCCTCAAAGCTGCAGAGACCTCAGCGCAACTCACAGTTTGTCCTCCTAGAATATTAAAGTCCTTTATTTACACGGAGTAAACACTGTCCAGTAGATGAAGCCACTCCTTATTTTACGATCTGTAGCATCACATAACCCGCCTCAAGAAGACGCTTACTATTTCTATCATCCAATTTTAGCTATGAATATATAAATGGGGAAACAGACTCCACAAGTTTAGTTTTAGCGACCGTATGCTGATGAAGTTTACCGGATTTTGAGATATTGACATATTACATTAAGACAATGAGACCGAAGTATGTACCTGATAAGGAAACTAAAGGGAAACGTGTCTTTTATCATGTTGTGAGGTATTTTTAAAACTGTTTCTGGAACCGTAAATTTGAGGTAATCGTTAAGAACTGATTATTTATAAGCTCTGCTAGGATGGAAGAGTACCAGAAACACTGAAATCTCGTCAGAATTTGTATGACGGAGTCAGCGCAACACCTGGTAAAAAGGAAGGTATTGTAGACGTGAATAATTCCTGTTAACGGAAGAATAACCAGGATTAAGACTCGCCTTGGACACTTCCTCTGCAGATAGCCCTTATTGCATATATTTATAGGGTGTCGGGGAAAGGTGGCGGAAGGTACATTATTTATTGAAATTTTTGGTGTTTTCCCTAATCTTTGTGTTGTCTAAAATATAAACAGAACACGTGACGAGGTCACGTGGACCTACACGGATGTGGATATCTGAAGACAGAGTCGGCGACATCATTAAGATCAAAAGTTGCACCTACTACCTCGATTCTAGAACTATAAAGAATGGTTAAAACTATCGATAACGACACGAATTTTTGGTAGAAGATGTAGCGCTTCTTATAATTTAATAAATGCTGAATAAAAATTACATTTTTTATCTTTCGGCTATTGTGCGAATATTAAATTCCATTAATGTCTTATTAAAACAAACAGGTGTTTCATTAATATAAATATCTCTGTGTGTTTTCATAATATTAGCATAAATGTTTTTGTAACAAATGATTTCCTTCCATTTTTTGGTAATTCTGCGATCACCTCCACTTGCAGATATTTGTTGATATCCAGAGGAGACGAAACTCATCTTTAGCGGAGCCTCCAGAAAACATGAACCTGATCAAAGTCGTCCTGCTGTCTGTCCTGCTGGGCTGCCCAAAAATGTCCCGTGAATGTACTCCAAGGCTAAAAACAGGAGATACACTATGTAAACTATTTCCTACAGTTACTTTTTTATTCAGGATTAATTACAAATGATGAGGTTGTCGTGTTTTTGTGCTGACCATGGACCAGTTTCATCCTCTCTACGATATAGAACCCATTACAAAGTTGTCCATAATTTATAGTTTGTACGAACATGCTTTCAGCGGAAGTGTATCCGGTATCGATCGGTATTTGTGCTTTGGTCAGAATAGCGGATGTTCGATTAATTCTTAGATACGTAATAGTATTAATCCTATCAGTATTAGTATAATCGATGTCATCATCGTTGTTAACAAGAATATCTATGTTAAACAAACAATCTCAGGTCAGAATACTTACTGCGTATATGGAGAAACTTTCTGACAACTTTATTATAATTAGCAATATTAAGGTTAATAATAACCTGTAACTTGGAGAAATACATGCAGCTCGGTTAAGTTTAAACTGATTTACTTTTTGTTTTCCATGATTGTTACTGGTGGGATACATACAAGACAAGCGTGTACCTTTTCCGAGGGGAAGATGGTCACCGAACCGCGTACGTGTTTTCAGGTGGAGGTCGAAGCTGTTGAGAGTGGTGCACTGCAACTGTCAGACGATCGATCTCCAGCCGGACGTCTGCAGTGCTCGGGCTGATGAACGCTTTCCCCAGACTCGAGGTTTTCAATATGATCTCCCAGGCAGTCGGGCTCATCCATCCGTCAGTACGGACCCGACGGAACCTAACTTTATCCCAAGAGAGCCCACCTGGTCGGAACAAGAGTCCGCCCGCTTTGATGTAAACTATGGAAAGCCGGCTTAGGAATTTTTACTAGGCTCTTCATATATCCTGACGATATCATATTTACCATCTGATAATGTCTGGACAAAGGACACCATTTCTTAAGTCCTGCACTGAGAAATACCTTAGGTCTAAGTTAACATGCTTTGTGTAAAGTACCTGGTGTTTTCTATAATTCATATTTATTGTAGTAAAGGAAGAACGTAACAGCTTCACAATCTATCAGAACCGCTGTTCTGCCTCCATGTTTAAAACTGGTAGAGTGTTTACCGTTTATTTTCAAATGTAGATCGCTTGTGTAATTACCGTAACATTAACATCTCGCGGTCTGGCAGCCATTCGTAGTTTATATGGGGACAGTTACTTATAGCGATTAGAAATTGGTCTGTGTTTTCCGTTTTAATTTCTCATGCCGCGAGATAACTTTCTGAAGGAAACCTTACCATTTTCACGTCCGCTTCATGCAAATTATAATATTAAAGAGATACAAACGTGAGATTCTCGTTATGTACAAAGAAGGAATAATTAGAATTGCATGTATTAAATAACGTAAGGTTAGTCACCTCTGGTAATTATCTAGATGCGAAGTTGTACTATGAAATATTTATTTTGAGAGATTTTATTTGACGAAAGTTTGATTGAAGATCGATATTCTACATATCATTTGTTATTTTACACGTTGAAAAAATTATCTTCGATAACAAAGATTCTTTTAGGGTTTACTCAGTTTATTTAGGTGTTTTGAGTTATTACAATTTATTTCTGTAAGTGCATTGTACTTTCGAAACTTGTTATTTCTTTCTTTTTCGCACCAATAAATAACCGTAATAAATATACCAATGTAGCTCTAATCATCATTTGGGAAATAGCATCTGATTTTATTTGTCTTATTTTTCAGACTGTGGACTCAGTAAGAAAAAGCCGGAGTGTTTACCGAAAAGTGACTGCTTTGAAAATGAATATCATGTTCACCCTAAATGCCCAAAAAATAAGTACTGCTGTATTATAAGGAAAGGTAGAGATACATCTTAATGTTTGTATATATATATTTTTTTATGTCTGTCTATTCTTCTTTTCTAGAAATACTGGAAAGATCAATTTTCAAATGCAGATAATCTACACGAAAAGTAAAAATTATCAATTGTTAATTAGGTGTCAACTTATATCTATAATCCAATATATTTAAAAAATGTTTACCTTGTTAAACTTTCTTTTACTTTTCTTGAAATATCATTTCTTATGTTTGACGTAACTGCAATGAAGTCATTTGATAGCTTTGATCGACCATCAAAGTTTGTCTACAATATGAGGCTTCAAAGTTTGAATAAATTAAAGTAAATTCTAGAATTTGAACTTTTTGCCCATAAACTGTAAAATGAGTCGATCTCTCTTTCGGTTAAATAAATGAAGTGGTCTAAATATGAAAACACTTTTTCGTATAAAATCGAGGTAAATGGGAATATTTTTATTCTGAGTTTCCATAGCAAAGACTTGAGTAACATCTATTTCCAGTAATTCACTGCCCTCCATAAAGATTCTATTGATTACCTGTTGCATTCAAAAACGTGTTTTCTTACTTAATTAAAATGGTCTAACATTCGGAGTCTATCAAAAGAAACCGCTGTTATTGAATTCTAATCTTAATTTAAATGGACGTTCACTATCACACTACATACCAAACATCAGGCGATATAACTAACCCTTAGCTTTCTCGGTATCGCTTCCAGTTCTTGGAATAATTTGGAACCGGAAAATGAATTCTTATTTTTGTTCATAGGGAAACCTCGGTGTTATCGTGTTCGGGCGATATCGTTTATTAATGTAAATTTGAATAATTTTTAGCTCATTCTGTACTACGGGTTAAATGGTAAGATACTTAATTAATGATGTCTCCTGCTGCTTTAGTTGGTAGATATAATTGACTCTTCAATCAGAATTCTTTAAGAAGCACAGCCACGCGCCATTACTGTCTTCATAACGTAGTAACTTTCAATCCGAGACTGTAGAGAAAAGGGAGATTACTCGTGTGGCGTGAAAATTACAATTCATAAAATTGATTCTACTGATTTAACTCTGAATTTAAGGAGATGAACGATGAAGTATTAAGACAAAGTGGCAACACATTCTACAGAGGTGCATATACTATAGAAAGGTTTACACTGAAAAAGATGTCTATCCAACGCAATCGGCGAAGTCCAAACATATCATTTTTCTCGAAAAGAATCAAAGAATCGAAGAACTTGAGAGAAATATGGATGTTGGAGTCTTTTAATACCTGTGTTGGAACTTCATCTTTTTAAGAAAAAGAAAAAGAGTAAAGCAATATGTACAAACTAATAAAAAACATCTATCGAAATAATACAAGATAGTAATTAATTACAAATTAGTATTATGAAACATTATTGAAAAAAATGCTCCGATATTTTAGGACAGTTATTCAACTGAAATGGTAAAATTATAATTAAAATCATTGCTCATATTGTAATTATTGTTTGCAAATAATCAGATATTTTTCCAATTAAATAATATGTTGTTATAGGTAAGAATGTTCTATTATACTAAGTGAGAAGAGATGAAACTGCATCAAAATATAAAAGTTTTCAATTTATAACATTGTTATAGTTGTTAATTTTGCTGCTATTTCAATTAATTTGTTTTATTTATACATATATATTTATTAAAGAATTTGGAGAAATAGAAAATAATATTTTACATTCAATTTGTACGTTAAACGAATGAGGTCTCTTCTAACTCTACCTAAACCTAATTTAGTGTCTTCCACTATCAACATGTAAATTTGTGCACGCTTTAATTTAAACCTGTTTATTTATTTATGGTTCTAACAAAATATACGTTAAAATTATCTAAAATGTTTCTTTTACAGGGTAAAGCGATTGGCAGGAATCGTCTATCCTGTTCTTCAGCGTTTATTGTCAATTCTTGAAGATGTATATCTGTGGTATATATTCTGGAGATTTTGTTATGTATCACCACAGAAAGACAAAGAATAAAAAATTATAATATACTGATTTAATTTTTGAAATAATATACGAATACTTACAATAGCTTATTGTATGAGTTTTCTTCTTGTTGGATCATCAAAGATATTATGTCTTATATAAGACAAGACGTCTTCCTGAATCTTCTATCGAAGAAGCTGAGTTCTAATTGTCTATCAGTTGAAATATTCACATAGATTATCTAATGTTTTACGATTACTTTAAAATCGTGAAAATTATTCATATTTCAAATTAAGTTTTCAGAAATCTATTTAAAATAGAATCTGAATCCTCTTGTTACACTTAATATGGAGAAACATAGCAGCGTCATAATTTAGATTAGAAAGAAAGCAACAACGAGAAGCTGAGAATAAGAAAAATGTCACCTGACAAGGAATTTCGGCTGCTAATTTGTCTGTTGTGTGTGGTGTCTATGAGAGGTGAACCCTGTTTGTACCTCACGGAAACAGACCTCAGAAGAGAATAAGATAATCAAACAATATTTTCCGAAGACCTGCAGAGATAGAAATATTTTATTTGTGTTTATTGTTTAAACGAAATGTTCACAAATCTTTTGTCAAAATAAAATTCTTCAAGCCTTAAAGTTCGATGCCCTTTGTAACTTTTAGGAATCAACTAATTATCCGCTTACCATAGATTAATTTTTAATAGAATTTATCTTCCCAATAATTTAAGGTAATATCTTTTAAATTATAATATCAAAATTTTACAAAATAGATTTTGGCAGATAATTTATCTATAATCTATAATAGTAAATTTGACCATCTTTTTCTTTTTCACTACATCGATCACAAAAATTCCTACATCCTTCCCATTAATAATCAAATTTCGTACGATTCTGGGAAAACGTCCTTTCTTCCTCAGTGATAGCTTGAGATTTTTCGCTGCTTACGTTGTAGAAGAGATAGACGCCATCACAGAAAATACCTAGGTAATTCGTATTGTCTGACGACCAGCGCACCCGATAGTGATGCTGATGTTCAGCAATTCTCCAATTTGTCAACTTCCCTTGTTTTCACTCTTACGCCGATAACCAAAGTTGACAATAATAATCCTGCTGTTTATTCTCCATCTAATAAATCTATAAACCTCCAGACTTGCGTGTGCAAATCAGCATCACTTGTTGGTAATATAAACCTTCTACGAACCTAATTAGAGACCAACCTGTATTGTCTTCCAATCAGTTCTCTTGACTGTTTGATGATGAATCGCCAATTATTTCCATTTGATTTCATTATAACGAACCTTCTTTTGTTTCACACCCTATAAAACGGCGACTACTCTTTTTCCTAAGAGAATGAGTCAGGATATACAAAATGGCGCCATCTTTATTTAGGGGTCGGGTTCAAATGCCCGTTTTCATTGTGTTCTCCAAAAGCCGGTGGCAAAACCCTTATTACTATCACCATCCCGATAATAACAATACAGATCTGCGGCTACTATTACTTCCTTTGATTAATGCTAATAGTAATAATGAAAGACTTTGCACACAGTTGTTATTATCACTTTATTAATGTTCTGCTTAACAAGAACAGGATGCTGTGTTGCCAGTAAAGTAGAAGGGGCCAGCTCCTTTCCTACCACCCAAGTTAAAAAAATCTGGTTGATTTGTATTGCAGATTCTTTACATGTTTTTAAATAGCTGGCGAACAAAGGTACCTCCTCCACGATACAGATTAGATGGGACTCCACATATGAAAATACAGACAACCTGATGAAACAAAAGTCTCAATAAATTCAACTTTCCTCATTTTCCAGCAGGTGGCGCCACACAGCAAAGAAAGTCACCTTCACACACTTCTGAAGAGAATTCATTGGTTGTATACGTACATCCGTCTTTTGGCAGACAGATGAGATTAACACCATTTGGGTGATTCCCACAAACTGTTAAAGCAAACAACATATGATAATTACTAGATGGTGGTAAAATCTGCTCATCATAAAAGCACATATTATAAAAAAATTAACCTAATTTGATGCTTGTAAGAATCACTCTCCAAAATGCCATAACAACAGAGGTGTGTACAAAATTAATTAAAGTCTTCTCACTTCCAGTTTATCTTTCTTTGTCTCCAGTTAATTCAATGTACTACATTCTAATTTGAATATAATCGTGTTTCCTGATAGGGGCATTTACACAACAAATATAAGAACCCCTACTAACGAGAAGAAATAAGGGCCATCCTCA
Organism: Nautilus pompilius; assembly: GCA_018389105.1. Lineage (NCBI taxonomy): Eukaryota > Metazoa > Mollusca > Cephalopoda > Nautilida > Nautilidae > Nautilus > Nautilus pompilius. The sequence continues at coordinate 17,002 of JACATO010002590.1, forward strand.
GTGGATATTTAAATGAACCTGGTGGATTAAACAGGACGACAAAACGGAATTCTGAATACTGCAGGTCATAGTTTCCTGTTGAACGCTAAACATGAAATATTGCGACAGCTGAAGGTCACGAAACAGAGCGACCGTTGTAGAGGCTGTAGATTTTAACGATGGAGGTAAGGGCGAGGAAAGGAAAGGATAACCTGGACAAACCATCTGCCAGCTACACCTGCCAACGAGGAACCGCCTGCTGGTCGTTGGTGGGTATCCACATCAAGTTCAATGAGACGGAATGCGAGGCCTTTATATTGTGGACGGATGACCATCAACGGCGGACCTGCAGCGCTGCTATGTTCAGGGAGGAGGAAATGAACGAGAACCAACAGGAAGTAAGAAACGAAAAAATCCAGGTAGACGACATAAACGGACATCACCTGTGCAAGACGCAAACCCCATCTCCCAGCAAGCAAAGCATCACATTTCGCCATCCTACGCATAGAATGATTTTTATTAAATAAGTATACGTTTTTTATTCCTACAATTACCCTCATTAACCTTTCCATTTCGGTTCATCTTCACCCGTTAAATAACGAAGGGACCTTAAGTTTTAAGTAAAATAAAGGTTCATATTTAATTTATTCAAATGAAAATATCAACCGAAAATTCCAGTGACGACATACCTCCATATTTAGGATACTTGGTACATTGATGAGACACCGTAGCCAGGTAAAACAGAATGAAAATAACGATGACCTTCTGCTGCATCATGGGTTCAGAAGCGGCCGACAGATGTTAATTGTTTCAATACCGCGGTACTGAAAACTGCCGTCGGAACGACGATTATATGTAGGAAGGTAATAAATAATTCATCATATGTTAATCCAAGGCCATTAATTATCACCTGGAATAGATAGATTTGGATTTTTGACAACAAATGAAAACTGGCGAATAAATTAATTTTGAAGAATATTATAACAAACATTATTTACTATAAAAGAAGGTAAAAAAGTTCAGGGGATGGAGATCGGGGAAAGACATTTGGTACAGGAGTAAGTTGTTGCAGCATCCACCATTTCTAATTATATTTTGGTTATATGATTTTGATTCTCAGTTACAGAAAAAGAGCCAACAACAGAATATCGATTATTGCCAGGTAAACGACCGTTCAGCCCCTCTTTCCATACACATTTAACCTTGGACTCTTGACTAGAAAGGACGGTTCACAGAGTCTTGGTCGATTAAAGATGTCATCCTAGGGTCAATCGTAAGAGTTGGCTTTTTTCATAATCTAATCGGAAAATATAAACCTACCTCTATCACTTATCCCGATGTCATGTACTGTTGGTTTGTGCTCCTTGACACCACGTGACACTATGTAGATAACGGGATACATACCTTTCCCCAGAGGGAATCTAATGTAATTTGTGACTGGTCGACCTCGTGACGATATTATTATTATCACTTTCACTTTCTGACAGCAAAGTTATATCATAATATCAAATGATCTGTGATAACAACTTTCAGTGTGTGGATGTTAAATAAATTGTCTTGTAATTAACTGGCTGACACCGAACCGTTTATGAATTTGCTGACATTTAAACTACCGAGATGTCAAATCAATCAATTCAGATAAATATTGAATATCGTCAATAATAGTCAAAGACGCCCAGGTATCTTTCAGGTCAAGAGGATCGATTTACCCTGTACTAATGACCTGACTGATGTCCTCAGGTTTCAGAATTTTTCTTTCTCACGGATTTCATGATTTCAAATCAGCAAATTTCTGTTAATCGATAAATCTCCATGGAAACCGAAATCAAAGGGAGGCATCAAAGTGACTTTACACAGATAATTCTGTCCCTGTCTCAGTCTGACGTCATGACCGCCACCGCCTCCACCAGACAGTTTACCCCTGCATGGATCTCTCGGTAGACTCCCATCTGTGTCTCCATTGTCTTTGATCAAGCGAGCTACAGGAGAGAAACAAAGACAGATATTGATAGGTAGGTAGAGATAAACACACGAGGAGAGATTCCTGGTATATGGTGGCCATGGCAGCTAGAATATTTTAAAAACAAAAGCCTTCCTAACACACCTAGATCTCTGAAGACCAGACAGCAGCAGTTCGGCAGGAAGATCAATTCCAGAATACATCTGCAGGAAATAACCCGAGTGTCCGGTCATCAAAGTGTAAGCTGAGTATCTGGGTCCAGTAATTGATCTGAAGTTGATGCCGCCGAAGGTTTGAAAGGTGGCACGGTGCAGTTTTGAAGAGTTTGAGTATTCACTTAATAAGTAAAATAAAGGCTGAAAATATTTTACTTAATTTACAGAATTTGATATCTCAGAAATACATTTAAAATAA
>JACATO010002591.1:0-15777 GCA_018389105.1 Nautilus pompilius
GCTCGATCTCCAAACACACACACACACACACACCTGATTCAGATAGGCCTGGTGCTAGCCCGGTCTTTTCGGTCTCCCCACCCCTTAGGGTTAGGAAATCAGGGTTGGGTGCGCCTACCCGCCTGTCAACCCAGGTGGGCAACAGCCCCCACACCTTCCCCTTTAAAAAAAAAAAAAAAAAAAAGGATTGAGTGCTGTCAGACTGTAGCACTTTCTTCGGATCCAATTGACCCGGGATGTCGGAAAATGGGAAGGCATTTAACATAGAGAAAATACACACAAATTTAAAAGTCTGGACTAGAGACCGCGATCGCTGCTTGTCCAGATCTCGGCGCGTCTCGCTAGAAATCACGCAGGTCGTATATCCAGCGTGAATTCCCTTCTACGTCATATTTCCTCTTCCTATTATTACAAATTTCTCTTCTTTCGCTTTAAATTCGAGCAAAGAATTTTACGATTTTGCCAAATCTTTGCTTGTTTTTTAAGTTAAACGGGTGGATAAAGTAAACCGGAATCTGTATTATGCTCTAAGATTAATAGCTGTATATTATTATTATTATTATTATTATTATTATTATTATTATTATTATCAAGGTGTCGGGTGGTATCAGTAACGATGGTAGTAGAAGTAGAGGCGCTATGTATTTGTATTCGCTCTCTATGAACCAACACAGACGGGAGAGGAAGGGGAGTAGGAAAGATGCTCGCATGTTGTGGGCGGCAATAATCTTCCAGGAGCCGAGAGTCCCTAATAGAACTCTTCGTGTTTTGGATACGAGAGGAAGTCAAAGCCGGGGGGGGGGTGCTCGCTAAATCGAACCGGTCTCGACCAGGGAGCCTGTCCAGGCTGACCACTAATACCGATCGTAGTAGTAGTAGGTATGATGTTAGAAGCAGCTTATCGTTTCACACCGATGTTTGGTCTCAATCGCTTCCTTCGTCTGCAGACGTCCTGCTGAAATCTAACGCGGAACAGCGGCGCATGATATTGTAATTGATATATTCCCAAAACCAACAGAAATGAAAAAAAAAAGCGACTTCTTAAAGTCCGGACCGGAATAAGTTATTATTTTATAACAGTTAGCGAGTTACAGTGACGTTCCAAATGTTGTAGGAAGACTTTATTAGGGGCAATCGCAGCAGCATTTGCTGAATCGGGGGATCTCATTTCTCGATAACCGCTACTGGCCGCAGAGGTAGTTGCCAGGACGACTTGCCGTGACAGTAGTGTGTGTGTGCGTGTGTGTGGTAAGTGAAAGGTGAGTCTGTAACAACATTCCGTTTTCAGTTTTACCGTGAACCACACCGGGTCGCCTCTCCTCCCTACCAGCCGGCTTCGTTTTCCCTCGTCAAGTTTTATATAATAATTAATCCCCATCTGGAAGTCAGGCCAGATCTTTCTCGGCCCGGAGTCTAGGACCATCGGAATCGCCGGATGTTTTCGAAATTTCACACAGACCGATGGCGAGTTTACGATCCTATCGGCTCCCGGCCATGCGGTTAAAGGGACAGACCCTTTCCTCGGGTAGGTGCGAGGAGGCAGACACGCCACAGATAGCGCGTTTCCCTTCCTCTGATCGAAAACCAGTCGCCGATCAACGACCAAGTTCGGCGGATCTCGGCTCTCGTCGATTCATATTCCTTCACGGCGCAGAAGTTGAAAAACAACGCTCGCGATGTGGGGTGGACCGGGTCCGGTTAGTTATTCTGGGGCGGTATAACGAGGGCCCCTCGATGACCTCTGTCTCTCTCTTATATATATATATATATTTTTTTTTTTCTTTATTACTCAAGGTTAGGTAGAACCAGGAACTGGCATAACAACATGTTTCTAGGAAAGTACTCTGGCGAGAAGCAGTACTGCACTAACTTCCCTCTCAGCGCGCAGTAATACCGTCCTGTCTGTTTAAGTCGTTCCAAGAATCTGAATAACGCAGTGATAAATGAGACCCCTAATCTGTGCGCTTTGGGGTGAGGGAGGCTGGTGGTTGGAACCCCTCACATATCCGTTCACTTCTGACGTTTGAAAACTTCTGACAACTCGGAAATCTTCTGTTATCTGTATTTTTCAATTTTCATTTCTAAAGGTATTTTTAATGATGTTTTTTTGTTTTTTTTTTTGCATCTCGTGACGAGTCTGGATCAGGTGGGTGTCTGCTACAAAAAACAACAACAAAAAAAAGGGGGGGAGAGACTGGCGAAAGGGAGGCTCCCGGCAACATGTAACGGAATGGAGGGTTAATGAATCGAATGCTACTCGAAATGTTTTCTTTTTAGGAGAGAGGAAGAAAAAAAACTAGATTTTCTTTAAGTAAGCAAAAAGTCCAAAAGAAAAGATACATTAATAATAATAATAAAGAATAATAAATAATAATAATAATAATATAATAATAATAATAATAATAAATAATAATAATAATAATAATAAAATAATATAATAATAATAATAATAATAATAATAATAATAATAAGAATAATAGTAATAATAATAATAATATAATAATATAATAATAATAATAATAATAATAATAATAATAATAATATAATAATAATAATAATAATAATAATAATAATAATAATACAACTAATCTGCTCGTGTGTCGTCAGTAACGAAGAGAATAAACGGTAGAAAACCACTGCGATTAATTTGGCAAAATCATCCACATTCTGAACCAGTTTAACTTATAGTAGTTATTAGTATTATGGATTCCAGTATCTTAACTCATTGCATACCGGGTCGCTCTTTGTCAGTATTCATATGTGTGCGATAATTATTAATTAATACCTTCCTCGGCTAACTAGGATGTAAGACAGTCGGAGTTACGTTTCTTCCGTCATAAAGCTATTATCTAAATAAACTATCCAAAATGCGGGATAGTGCTGATAATTCCACCGAAGTAACTTCCAGGATGGAAACGGGGCCTGTATCTCCTTTTTGTTGTTGTTGTTGTTGCTGGGTGTTTCAGTTGGAAACGAAACAAAACAATATTTGAAATTACAGTTTGCCCGTAAATCTACTTCGGTCAGTTTAAACTCCACGCAGAAGAGACTGTAACTTATTTTATTTTAAAAAAGTGTAATTTTGGAGATTTTTCTTTTTAAAAAAAAGCAAGAAAGGAAGTTGTCTCCACAATTGCTTACACGTGAGAACCGCGCGGGGTCTGCCATCAGTCGCTCTGGCCGACAACGGCAGGCCATCACGACCGAAAGGCTGGGGATCATCGGGACGGACGGACGGAGAACGTGTAGAAAGGTAATTCCTGCCGAAGTGAACAATAGCGTATCGGCAACAGGAAGCTAAAACAACGAGACGGGGGAAGCCCAGGTAGGTAGCGTGAAATACTGTTTATGTGAGGGACTCTTGTTAATTAAAGGCGACGGGTTGTTATTACCCGTTTAATTCTTCGCCGGCAAATCTATTAGGATTCTAACGGATCAATGACTCACGAACGATAATTCTTCTTTTGAAGGCGTGCAGTGTTACGTCCGAGCAGAAGCCGACGATAGCGGTGCTGAGGAGGAGGAGGAGGAGGAGTGGGAAGAGGAGGGTTGGTTTTCGCAAGAGTCAGGTCGGAATAAAGGTATTAAACCTCACATAGTAGGAGTGAGATTGATGAAATTAGTTGCCGATCGTACACAGGCGGCGCGAGAAACGGAGTAACGAATTCTCCAACCCTAACCGGATTAGATATGGTGCGTGATTCTGGATCGGCTCTTCTGATTCTCTCTCTCTCTCCATCTCTGGGAGAAGTCCACGGTGGCTTCAGCTGGAATCGCTCGCACAAATGTCGCGAGCTGTGGCGGGTGTTTTGGGAAACTAATTTAGTAAGATGGAAGCGCAACAGGCGAGGTATGTTAACTGATTTTAGTCGCATCCCCTGTTGTAAAAGAACTAATTAAAAGGAGGGGGGCAGAGAGAGGGGGAGAGAGAGAGGAGAGAGAGAGAGGGAGAGAGAGAGAGAGATGGAGAGATGGAGAGAGATGGAGAGATGGAGAGATGGAGAGATTGAGAGAGAGAGAGAGAGAGAGAGAGAGAGAGAGAGAGAGAGAGAGAGAGAGGACTGACGGACAGAAAGAGGTGGGAAAGGGAAGCCCAGGGGGTGATACATAATATTTCTTCTGTTGTTAATAATACTAGTAATAATAATGTAACAAAAAGCAAAGCAGTATTCCTTTCACTGTGATATCTGTTTCCGGGGATGGGTTGTTTGTTGTTTTCAGTGACCCATCGGTTTGTTCCAGTTGTAATATCCAAACAAAGATTATAAACGGCTTCGTTATTACTCTAACCCTTTCCCGGCCGCGGCCACGTTCCGGAGAGCCTCTTACACAGATTCCGTGCAATGAAGAATACTTTATACATTTCCTGATACACAAACGTATTTTATTTGGCAAGTTCTGCTCGCGAAAGGTCTGGGGGAGGGCTAGGGTCCGACGGACGGTGAACTGAACTAGCACCGTCGCCCTGACTGACGGACGGTTCCCAGTTCTTCATCGGATCGTCCATCCCTCGAAATTACTGAAGAAAAATGCACAAAACCCTGTCTGCTTCATTCTCCGTCCCCCTCCCAAGTTACTGAATAATGCGGGGAGAAAAATCTCTAAAAAAAAAAGGGGGTCGGTTGGGGGGAATTGTGGGATTCCTTTATTCTGGTTTCCAACCAGAAGCCGTCTCTTGGATGTCGGTCGGTCGGCTGGTGATTCAAACGATCGGACAACAGCAGGCTTTTACCTAACGGGACTCGGGTTTCCTTCTTATAACCCGACGGAAAATAGTTTCGCTTACTCGAGAAAATTGATAAATACCGCAAGTGTTTTCTTGTATGTCGACCTGTTCAGCTTCCCCCCATCTATCTGTCTGTGTGTCCAGTAATCTATTTATCCAGTCGGTTCCCTCCCTTCTTTATTGGACAAATCTGTGGATATTTTATATTTAATCTCCAGGCCGGAGAATTTTCTGAACTGGCAACAGCATAATTTATTCCTATACATCTATTTATTTAAAGGAATTTTTTACTTTTGTTTTTTTTTAATTAATTTTGAAAACTAAACTAAATTTAATGGTAAAAAACTTTAATAATAATAATATTAATATTAATAATAATAATAATAATAATAATAATAATAATAATAATAATAATAATAATAATAATAATAATAATAATAATAATAATAATAATAAAGAATTGACTGATTGTATGTCTATGAAAAACAAATCTCTTTATTTGTATGTTTCTTCAGGCTAAGTGAAGTTCAACCAGTTCTCAGGTGGTGGCTTTGTCACAAGGTTGTGTCTATTTGTTACACGTCGCCTACGTGGGAGGAGAGCTACCCACCCAGTCGCTCACCACCTCCCAGACAGCCTCGTTCTCGAGATTTCTGATCTGTCACTATCTGCATCCACGTTCGCGCGACCGGTAGACAATCCCCCGTTTTACGGTGTAATTAATTCACAGTCCGATATCGAAGATATCGTCCAAGACCTGGGCCTTAGAAACAGGCAGCAGCGGTTATCCCTGGCAATGGCCAGTGGAGAAACGGCAGAGATGCTACTTACAAGAGAAGACAGTTCAGCAGTAAATTTTTTGAAAAACAACAAAAAGAAAAAGAGCAGAGAAATCAGCCAGAATAACTTTAAAACAATAAATGTATTTCTCGCCGGATAAAGGATGACACAAACTATTCTTCGGTGACCGCGTAGAAGATGTCACATCTCTCATGTTTTATTTTGCTACTCTGTGTTCGTGTATAATGGGCGAGTAAACCTGGCGCTAAATTTCCTAACTAATTTGGTGCGCAGAACTGACCAATAGCATCGAAGTGTTTATCCGAGACGGGAATTTACCCGCCTTCATCACCCACAGCCATTATTATTATTATTATTATTATTATTATTATTATTATTATTACTATTACGGGTTGTTTTTTAAAAGACGCGTTTACAGAGAAATTAACCCTTTTCATGACGGTGTAAAAAGCAAAAAAAAACCAGTCGGCTCTAAACTTGTTCGTTAGACAGACCCGTGGGTTCTCCGCATCAGCAAGTCGGGGTGCGCGCCATCCTCGCGGACGCGGTGCTGGTGCACCAACGTAAGGGGAGTGTCGAACGCCGTCCCGAGACGCTCTTCAACGTGCAGTCGCCAGATATCGCGTCACGTGACTGCGTTTTTTTTTTTTGTTGTTGCTTTTTTTTTTGTGTGTACAAATAATAAATAAATAAATAAAAGTGGAAAATTTTTTTTTAAAAAGGGAGCGCTAGCCAGTTGTGGGGTTGGGGTCTGTCCGGGGGTGGGCGAGGGGGTTAGGGCGTAAACTCGTGAGCGAACGTATAATGAGAAAAGGGGAGAACAACAGGAAGAGACCTGATTCGTACAGTGGCACAGAACAGCTTAGTTAGAACACAGATTAAAATGATTGATTTATATATAATGGACGAGTGAGCGAGTAGACAGATAATTCTGTTAAAATAACAAAGAAAAAAATGTGGTAGACAGAAATAGAGACCGACTGTCGGACAGAGAATAAGAAAGAAAACAAACAAGGAATGAAGGTTTATATATAGAGAGAGATGGAGAGAGAGAGAGAGAGAGAGAGAGAGAGAGAGAGAGAGAGAGAGAGATATGAGGGGGAGAGAGAGAGAGAGAGAGAGAGAGAGAGAGAGAGAGAGAGATGGAGAGAGAGAGCGAGCTGGAGAACAGGTATGAAGTAGATAAAATAAGAAGGATATACCAGAAGAGCCAGATTACTTGTAACTAAAAGACGTAGCTAAATTTAGTTCACTACAAAAAAAAAATCACCCGAGTCTGTTTGTTTTCCTTTCGGTTTAGACTTTCCGTGTAAGGGACAGGTCACGCACTGCCCTTAACTCGGACGCGGGCTGACTACAAACGAGCAGCCATTCCACTAATTCAGCCTTCACGCAGAGATATGCTTTATACTGTTGTTGTTTTACATTTTTCGGGCACGCGCGAACTCCTCCTCTCAGCCTTTTGAAGTCATCTAATTGTATCTAGATGGGTACAATTTAAGCAAGCAGCCCTTTAACACAGCCACGAGCTTTACGAGACATTTCGGTTGGTTCTTTCTCTTTGATTTAAACATTTAGCATCTTTTGACTTGTTTAATGTCTTACACGGCAGGTGTCTGTTATATATACGGAACTTATCGAAGTCGAGAATGCGTCACCTGACCGACACTGAAAGTTATTTAAAAAAAAAAAAATGATAAATTAACAGAAATTTTTATAAACTTTGTCTGAAATATTAAATAGATAAACACAGAAGAAGAAAGGGAAAAAGAAGCGAAAGTCCGTAGTAGTGTTAAAAAGAAAAAGATATCCAAGAAAATAAAAAGTTACAGTTATCCGCCCCTGCGCAAAGTAATGACGTCACGTGTTCTCATGTTTTACAACGAACTAAATTTAGAGGAAAAAAAAAGAAAAACTGATGATTTCATCGCTTAGGTACACTTCGATTTACAGAGAAACACGGCTAAAGAAACCGTCTAGGTAAGCCAGAGTTTATCGAGGAATGAGATATCGAAATCGTATCACCAAGTCGCGAGATAACTGCCCTATGAATGACTCAAAAGAGTTGCCCGTCTTTCCGGGTAAAGGGAGAAAACAACAACAACAACAAAAAACACACACAAAAGGGCGCTAACTCCGGATTTTTAGCTCCAAGACAGCCGCTCTTTGGAGCCTACAGCAACAACCCTATGAACACAACTAAAGAAAACAACAACAAATGTGTAGCCATAATTTTCACGACTATTTAGGTGGCGTAGTTCCAGCATTAAGTTACACAAAAACAACTTCAAATTATCGAGCAAATGGAAATATACCACGGCACATAAAAACTCGGTTCAGTGTCTGGTATCTATTCTTCAAAGTGTAAATTAACTGTATATTTAAAACAGATTTCAACCCTGCCTTTGTTACTCTGTATTATTTTTCTTTCAAACACCCATAAAGGACGATTTACAGCTGCCGGACCCTTTTAGAAGGGTTCCACGATTACTTTTATGCGAATTAACAGTATTTAAAAAAAATCAAAAAAAAGAGAGAGAGAGAGAGAGAGAAGTGTACATTAACAGCAGGTGAGTGTAATATGGACGCAAAACGACTTTCCGCCTGGCGTATTAAAAAAAAAAAAAGGAGTAGGGGGGGGCAAAAGGGAGCCAACACTGCGCAATATAAAATGCATAAAACCCTGATATTATAAAGGAAGAGCACAAAAGATCTGAGAGTCGATTCGTGTAGAGTAAGGCTGTCTCTCTCTCTCTCTCTCTCTCTTGCATGGATACAATATCCACGCTGAGCGGAGACTGCGTTTACAGCCGGTGGGTGTCTCTTGGTAACTCGACTGCAGTATATTAACGCCACGTTTGATACGTACAACTCTGCAGACACACACACGTGTGGTTTCCTTCTTCGCCGCGGAGCTTGTGTCAGTCGGGCCCTTTCTACAACTCCCATCTGCCGCCGCCGCCATCCACGATACGAAAGCTTCGCTGTTTGTTGTTGTTGCAATTTATTGTATACGCAGCTACTTATATATAAAGTCAGCATTTATGTAAAAGAAAATTTTTTTTTTATGTATAATTCGGCCGGGTGAAATACGATATCGGTCGTGCGGATCGCGGGCCGTGTGTGCATTTCACAGCCAACAAAGGGGCTGTCTGTTTCTCTTCTCTGGAACCGCGCGCCGGCATTTTCATTTTTTGCCTAACTGTCAGTTCTCGTCCCGCTGTCCAACATCGACTCCCTGATAACTTGCTCCCTCCCTTTCTCTCCTGACGCGCGTGTCTTGGTGTATACAGAGCATGCCGGATTCCTGGCAAAAATTAGGGAAAGGAAGGAAGCAGGTGTAATTAGTGAGGACGAAATGTGCCGTGAATTCTGACAACAGGTTTGAAAATCGCAGCCCGCCTACCTGTGCGTGGCTAGGCGGACCTCTCCCCCCCTCCTCTCTCAGATCTCTCGAGAGATCCATTTTCTCTCTCTCTACCATCTGAGATCCTCAGAAATCTCTCTTCTCTCCAAAAGAGCTCTCCTCTCTCTCTTCTCTCTTCTCTAATCTCGTCTATTCGCTTTGAATCTCCATCTATTATCTCTCTCTATCTCTCCATCTCTAGTTCGTCTCGCATCCTCTCTCTCTCTCTCTCTCTAATCTCTCTCATCTCTCAAATCTCTCTCGCTCTCTCTCTCTCTCCTCTCCTCTCTCTCTCTCTCTCTTCGCTCTCTCTCTCTTGTCTCTCTCTCTCTCTCCATCTCCCATCTCTCTCTGTCCCCCTCCCTCCCTCTTCTCCACATCGGCGGTGCTCGGCTCGTAACCGACCTCCGCAGCTCGCTCACCTTTCATCGGTTGAGACGAGGAGGACGACGACGACGATAACGACTCGCTTGCTTCTTACGGTACACAAGTACATATTTATCTTATTTAAAAAGAGAACATTTAATTTAGAAACCTAAAAAAATTACTGTGTTGTGGGGGTGGAGACTCAACTTCACCTGTCGCTGAGTATAGGAACGTTTATCCGTAAACATTTTAGCAGGATGTGTGTTTGTGTGTGCTGTCTCCACCCTCTTTCAGCAGCAGCTTAGTCGGGTTATAAGCGTACAGATACAGATAAGGCCCCCCCCCACCCAAACTGTGCGACTTCAAACTGGGCATTACTCAAATTCCTAAAACCAGTCCCACATTTAGCATCCAGCACTTTGCCTTGTAGGTAAGAAGATACTCTAAGAAGAGTTAGAAAGAAATCTAATCTATGGTCAGCTGTGTATCTCTCTTGTATCGATGGCCGCGAGTATTGGTAGGAGAAATATCCGCATCAGAGATTAAGTCTGCGGTCACCTTTCCTGGCACCGCCCACTCAAAACAAGAAGTCTTTCAGCCAGGGAAGTCCAGCCCTCGTCGTCAGTCTTGATATCTATAGCACGACACCTGTAATCTAGACACCTGCTGCCGTTCGATGTTGATTGACAGTAAAGTGGGTGGGGGGGAGAGATTAGGTATTCAAATCAGCCTTTATCCGTCACAATCCAGCGGCGAATGTTTCGGTAAGCAAATGTTCAAACCGAGGACTATTTTTGGATTTTCTTCTGCCAACCTCGGACACTTCATCTTATTTCCTTTAGAAAATGAAACATAAGAGACAATCTAAATAGGTTTCGGCGAGTGAGAGACACGTCAGCGTCTGTCTGTCTTTCTCTCATGCGTTTCCTCTCTCTATTCATAAACGTATAACGCAAACTTAAAATATCTTCGTGTGGCTAACAGCGACGGTATCGGTCAATTTACGAACCGTATTGGCGGTTGCATCATTTCCCCGGTAGGGGGAGCGAGCGGCTCTCTTTGCATAAGTAAGCAACATTGGCTTCCCGTTTAAATATAACTACCAAACTAATCTAGTTTAAACTGACTTTCCCGGGGGAGGGAGGGAGGGGGAGGGTTAAAATCCCCCCCCAAAGTAAACAACCCCTGATCGGAATAGTCAGTCAGATTCAATTAAGTCTGTCAGGTAGTAGTAGCAACACGTTTGTTTAACCGTCAGGGATGTCCGTAATCTAGGTTCGGCGAACCTTCAAAAACGGCCAAGATCGACAAACCGGAAACCGGAGGAAGAAAAAAAGGGGGGGATTAGGGTGGTGGTTGTTTGTCTTTCATCGATCCTTAATTTCGAAATTAATCCCGACAAAATCCATTATTTTTTTTTTTTTTAATCGGCGACAATAGCGAAGTCACAACAGATTCATATCACCCACGATGCCGACGAGCTCATGGCGCGGTCTCCCGGCATCCCGACTTCTTTCAAACCTTCTATTCCAAAACGTGTGGAATCTACTTGATCTCAATTTAGCCTGTTAAGTTAATCCGAATTCCAAGTTTGGGGGGGCGGGGCGAGCTCGCGGTTCGTCATGTCAGAAATCTGAGAGATTAAACGAATCAGCTTCTATCTTGCCCTCCCGATTTGCTCAATACACCGAGAGCACCGAGCTATGCACGCGTGACACGGACTCGTCCCCTAACCCTTATACAAGGGGATTTCTTAAGAACGAAGACGACCATCCGTGCAACCATCATCGCGACGAAAAGCCCTAACATCGAAATACATCTCCCCTATTGAATTCTACGGTGTTTCCAGTTTTAGTTAATTTAAGGCGGCCGGGGGAGCGGAATCAGTCAGATCGTTCGAGCTCCACAAGTTCTCGAAGAGCCATTAAATGACGTCAGAGCTGAACTATCGGTTTCTGCCCTTGATGGGGTGTTGTTTTCTTTCTTTAAACGAGAATTCTGCAACACTTCTAATGGTTGCAATCCCAAACTACTTCATATAGACACGCAAGGAACACACACACACCACACACACACAGAGAGAGAGAGAGAGAGAGAGAGATAGTTACTGGATAACTTAGTGATGATGACATGTAAACAAATCTTTAGAGCGATGCTACGCTACGAACCCTTTTGTCTCCCATTTATTAGCCTAAGACAAACGAATAGGATTCTATTCAACAGTCTTCCATCAGTGATCCCTTTAAATGGATCCATGATACCTGGTGGCGAACACGTGACCTTACACTACCTTTTTCAAAGTGGAAAAAGCAACAACATGGATTTATCTCCGGTAAATCGAAGTTTATACTCATTAAAGCAGAGAGGAAAATTCATTAATAGCTTTTTAGTTAACTGGCCAATAATTTCTGAGCGTGTTTCCATTGACTGAAGAAAAGGAAAGTATCTAATTAAAAACAACAAAAACAAATTTTTGATTAACCCTTGAGGATCGCTGAAGAACTAACTACCTCAGCGTTCTTCGTTTCGGTATTTGAGCGTATAAAACAGCATTCCATCGGTGCGATACAAACAGGCACGATTCCCATTCATTTATTAGATGGATACCCCCCTTTTTTAAAAAGTAACTGTGATATCAAATGATCTAGGTTTCTGTGATAACACGATTCTTCGATTAGGTACACATCAGGTAAAATCCCAGCAGCGTTAGCATCTGCATGTGTGACTGCGCGCTCGATATCAGACGAGGATGATTCGAGAAACAAGAGTTGTCATGGCGACATATGAAGACATATCGTGCGCCAACGAAATTGTGCGGAGTATCAATTTTTTTAAAAGAAATAAAAGGGGGGAGCACGTTGCCCCTTTGGTGACAAATAAACGAGGTAATTAGCTGATAATGAGGTACAAAAAATGGCGGACAAGTGTGCACGATTAGTACTAGTCGTTAATTTATGATACTATGGATTTTTTTGATTTTTTTTATACTTAAGTTAGAAAAAAAGAGCGAGAGAGAGAAAACCGACTGTCGAAAGACGTAACGCAAAGATGTGTCCTTTGAGCAAAGGCCTTACAATGCGGCCGAGAGGAAACTAGAGCACATCTCGGTCCAACTTTGAAGGATTCCGATATTTTTGGGGGTCCGCTCCCGGACCATTCTGCAAGCGTCTGCCACTCTAGAAACATTCAAGAACGTCAGCGCATTCGCAACTCGGAGGGTGCGAGTTCACACTGCCACCCACCCCCCCTACTAGAAAGGTTCCTCGAAACGGTTTTGTCTTTCAGGATCGTCGCTAAATAGCTTCACCGAATTCTTACACCTCCTACACCAGAAACTATAGGACTGCAGTGCTTATTACAATGCGTGCCGATATTTCAGAAGCTGGAATCGTGATACCATCTTTGCGCTACACTGAAGTTCACCAAAGATAAGAAAGCAATAATAAATGGATGCGGTTGACTTGTTACTTTTTAAGTGGTTAAAATAAAAGAAGCTAGTAAATGAAAGAATTCGTGAATGGTTTCTTTCCTAAAAGAAAACAATATAGTATATAATATTTATCTTATTAACTATTTTCTGGATTAAAAACATCGAATAAATGAATAAAATTGTTCTTAAGTTATATTGGTTGTACTATCAGTAACGTTATATATATTCAGTCGGATTTCATCATTAAAAGCAACCACAAACATCGATCTTTCGTGTTGCAAATGTCGCTTAAAAACCAGAATTTTTTTCCTTAGCTGGACACTGTAAAGATAAAACAGGTGCTAGCAAAAGATACACATCTACACATAAGAATGCGACGTCGATTACAGCTCCTCATCTCTACGTTCAATTAGGAATTTTACCCCTGTAACAAATATCCCCAGCTTCCCCTAAGTACATGCCGCTGTTATTATTCTTAATAATGCTTTATTTGAATCCGAAACCTCGCAGTTTGTAATCCTTTGCTTTGTACATATTTCAGCGACGAGATTACGGAATGTTTCAGTAGATTACAGTAACGCGCATATAAAAAGGGATTTACTTAAGCTGTGAAGGGTCATCATGCTTGGTGTTTTTCGGCTTCCAAACGGAGATGGAAATAAATGCAATCTTTAATATTCTGTCGCTTGCAAAACGAAAACTGACGTAGATTCATAACGAGCAAAAGCGTAGATAACTTGTTGGGGGGTGGAAACAGGTTTTCGGTTTTGCTTCTTTAACAGCGAGACAAACATCAAAGATTTATCGCTGGTTATAAATAGGAGCAGATTAAAAGGGAAGAAAAATTCTACCCAAGTGGCCGAGTTCTCCGCATCCGCAGCAGAAGATCGGGTCAGTTCTACTAACATCTTCATCTTCATCACTGCTTCTCTTCGATCAAAACCCGCATTCCACACGAAATACCGCAAACCGGGCAGTGACAGACAGGCAACACTTGCGGGTCGGCCCTGCCGCCCTGAGGAGGGGACGGACTTCCTAAGGTAGGTTCTTAAAACCCGAACGCTCAAAAAACTTGGCTTATCTCAAAAGAAGAAGAAGAAGAACAGAAGATAGAAGAAAAAGACGTACAAAATTGAAACAAAAAACTGACAACAACAAATAACCAATTACAAACAAATGGGAGTCCGGTGAAGAGAAGAGGAAATCACGGTTTTCTGCCCTTTGACCAAAGACCTCTTCTCTGGGACAGGTCCCGCGTAGATTTCTTTAAGGAATATTTCAACTTGAATATCCCAAAAATTTGTTAAAGTATATTTGCACCGGTTGTTTAAAAAAAAAACACGACAAACAACCAAACTGGCGCAAAATGTATGATGTCCACTAGTTATGTATTTATAATAGTTATTCTACTATTGGAAAGGTGGTAGAGTCGGGGCTGTTACTTTTACGGATAACTCAGCTGCCTGGGTGTAACTTGTTCATATCTTAGAGTATAAAGATATTCTCTCCTTAAATCTCTCCTAGAAAACCTTTCGCCTTGCGCATACTCGAGAGAAGACGAAAGCAAAGAAATAGGTGCGAATAAACAAGTACCTCGTGTCATTTCTAGAGCCGTGTCGATAAGACGCGCGGCTTATATAAAGTACACACTTAAGGCCGTGTCGATAAGACGCGCGGTTTA
The DNA here is from genome assembly GCA_018389105.1 of Nautilus pompilius. NCBI lineage: Eukaryota > Metazoa > Mollusca > Cephalopoda > Nautilida > Nautilidae > Nautilus > Nautilus pompilius. The sequence goes on from JACATO010002591.1 coordinate 14,411, forward strand.
TATAAAGTACACACTTAAGGCCATGTCGATAAGAAGCGCGGCTTATATAAAGTACACACTTAAGGCCGTGTCGATAAGACGCGCGGCTTATATAAAGTACACACTTAAGACCATGTCGATAAGACGCGCGGCTTATATAAAGTACACACTTAAGACCATGTCGATAAGACGCGCGGCCTATATAAGGAACACGCTTAAAGCCATTTCGATAAGACGTGCGACCTATAGAAGGGAAAAAAGGTCCTGAAGTCATGTCGATAAGCCATTTTTATTCAAGTAATTCTACTGAGAAGCAGAAAATGATTGAATTAAAACTTTTTGTTGGTTTTTTTTTCTTTATTAAGGGGCCGACGTTTGAGGTGATGAGTTTACGTCCACATTAAAAGCAGCTAGCGGCGAGCGGGTTCGAACTGAGGGTCGGTTGTCTGTCTCCCTCCCTCCGTGGGTCCGCTGTTCGGCCTAAATTCAGCACAGAACCACGTGGAGGGGCCACCTCCTCCAGGCTTTGTAATTGTCTCCCGTCCTCCTACATTTGCTGCAATTTGCGGTGATGCGAAAGCCCGCATCTTGACCCCCCCCCATATTTTTTTTTTTTTTTTTATTATCATTTTTCTTTTCGCCGTTCTCTAACTGTTATCAGGATCCCGCGCGGCCCCGGCGCGTATTGTACCGGTGGGGGCCCTTTTCAGCTACACGGCCGGCGGGAGACTCTCTGTCTCGAGCGCGCTGAATGGGTCGGAGAGGACCCGATTGTGCCGACCGACACCGAGGCAGCGCTGGGGAAAACGTAATTAAGTAGTGAAAGATCTTCTAAAATTGCTCTTCTCCCAGCCCGGCCCAGAACTGCATCACGAGCGCGCGCGCGCGCGCGCGCACCACTCTCCCTCCACTCTCCTCCTCCTCCCAACTTTTGTCCCATTTCGCCGTCCGTCAGCCCCCGGATAACTCCCGGGCAGTGCAGCGGAAGACTTCCCCAACTGGGACTGACTCGCGGGATCAGCGAAGAGCGAGTTAATCATTCGTACGTTTAAAACAAGCAGAATGCAGGCAGCCAGTCGTAATAATGCCTTTGTTGACGTTCCCCTGCTCATATAAACACCGACGTTTTGATAATAAATCAGTTTCGACTCGCTTCTTGTTCCCGGCTCGGATAGCGATCCGAATTGAGATGGCTATCGTACAAACATGCGTCCCGCCAGATAGCGCACTCCTACAACCAGCCCCCTCCTCCGACTGCACTTAATAGGAGACTCGCCTAGCTGTCGAAATACCATCCGGGCTTTTGTGCCACATCAAAGCGTCCGAGTCTGGTCGGATTTTCTCGGCTATAAACAATTTCTCTCTCTCTCTCTCTGATCCACTGCAAA
>JACATO010002593.1:0-15442 GCA_018389105.1 Nautilus pompilius
ATTAAAACCCTTATTCTGTGCGCCAGAGAGAAGCATTGTTGTTTGTGCTGTGTTGTTTATACACGCACACCCTATATTCAGCGAGAGCCCGGTTTGTTTCCCTAAGTTCTTTTGGCCTTCTAGCCCTTGGGATGTTGTCGTAAGTTTTGTACGTCCCGGCTGTAGAGGACGTGGTGTCTGAGTAAAAGGGCCACCCCCTGATCATACCCGGGCTGTTCTGAAAGAAAAGCATCTGATTGTTTTCCTCGCGACCAGGGAGTGGAAATGAACGGGGTGGTGGTGGGATCCTTAGAATATTGTTTCTACATTGATATGTGTGTTTCTTTACCTGAACAAGAGCAGTTGCTGCTAGAAATTGTAATACTAATAATAATAGACTTTGCATCTATTACATACGCCAAAACTGTGTACACAGACGCCATTTCCTAACGTCAAACTTGAGAAATACTGACAGCTGTCATCGCCCCCCGTGAATGATAGACAACAACTCCGAGATGTTTATATTTTTTATCTACCTATTAATCCTTTATGTTTAGCGAATGACATAATTCAGTAGATCTTTGTTTAAGACTTCTAAATGCATGGATTCTATTGGATAGCGTTTACACGTTTTGCTTGTTGAGTCTCAGCTGTTTTTGTACCACCGTGCTGGCCGGGTATACGACTCAGATTAGCCGAGAAGTATTTGAGGTTAGCGGCGAGGCCGGCCAGAGCTGTTCGTCTGAATACCATCTTACATCAGACGTTGCTTTTACTGATTTATTTAAACAAGCTCGTACGACATTCACGCTATCTTTTCTGTACCAGAGACGTTACAATGATTGCAGATCTTATTATAGGATAAAGGGGAAATAATCCTCTCTCGTTTGTTCCACCCAGATAACTCGTCTTAATTTTATTTCAATGGGATAAGATGTAAAAGTTCACACCTCGAAAAGTGGCAGTAGATTTGGAAAGGGAAAAGCGATCTCAACATCGGAGAGGGGTTTTTCTGGGGGGACAGCTGAAGAAACTAAGAAGTGGACAATCACCTCTAACATTATTACTGGCGTTTGGCTAATTCCTATCACATCTTTGGTAAAGTCAGTTTGCTTTTCCGACGCGTTTAGTAGATGGTAAATAAATCACGATACGAAACTGCGCTGAAGTAGAAAATTTTGAAGCGACACGGATCCGATCAGACCCCAGTCGCTGCCAGAGAACACGAAACATAGCAGGTTGTCGGAAACCAGAAAGAGACAGTTTGAAAAACCTTTGCTATTTCCGTTGGCGTTGCATTATGGGAGCATTTTTTTTTTTATTTATTTCCACCTGCGTGAAGAAATAGTAATTTTTTCTTGAAACCATTTGTGCTTTATTCCTACCTGGATTAGCCGGATTAGTCTGTTCTGAATTTGTAAAGTAAAGTCACAGTGACAACAGACAAGTGATAAAACTAGAAATTGACCCAGAGAGAGAGAGGAGAGAGAGAGAGAGAGAGAGAGAGATATGACCTCAGTACAAAGAGAGATATGACGTCAGTACAGAGAGATATGACGCCAGTACAGAGAGAGATGTGACGTCAGTACATGGAGATGACGTCAGTACAGAGAGAAAGAGATATGACGTCAGTACAGAGAGAGATGACGTCAGTACAGAGAGAAAGAGATATGACTTCAGTACAGAGAGAGATGGCGTCAGTATTTTGTACGTTATACTATTGTAGATTGGTACTTTATTTCTTAAAAGGACAAGAAAATGAAAAAGAAACTTTACGTACAGTCGAAGGGAATGATGCATTTAGGGTCGTTCAGGGCTTTCACCTTTTAGGAACAAATAAATTGAAAAATAGAGAGGTTAGAAATGTTCTGGGCTATGATGGTTCCAAACACACCTGTGCCGAGTGGACGCATTTAAACCCCGCCTGATGGAAGATGTCGCACTGACGACAGTGACTAAAGAACACTGATAGCTTATCACTTTTTCTTTTTTTTTTAAAAAAAAACAAAAAACTTATTCTTTATCATTTGTGATAACAGCGGTGTTTAGAGATAAGGAGACGCTAGGTGCTGTCCGTTGTTGTTGTCTGTCGTATCGTCGCGGGTTGGATTTGTACTTCAGTTCGAGATTTCCTTAAGCTGTGAATCAACCAGAAGGGGCCCTGCCGAACTGTCCCCACGCCCGCTGCTGATTTTACAAAAAGTAAGACGAGAAAAATCCGGGGGATCTGGAATTTCTTCCCTACCATTTTGCGGTTTGGAACAGTAATAAAAAAGAAGAAGAAGAAATTCTAATATGCCAGCGACCGGAGCTGGATGTTGGGTTATAAATCGCAGGAGCTAACGACAAAAAAATAAAAAAATAATAAAAAAAAACAACACTTTTTGCCACGGTTGATGATGATATTAATTGTACCTGCGTCTGGTCGAATCTGCATCCTTGGATAAACCTATTAACTTCCTTGTTTTATTGCACTGCACCGGTTATCGCGAATAGAATTTAGAATTTCGGGTTACGGTGCTGAAGCACTTTTTACACGGGCGGGCTCGCCTGCTGCTGCGAGATAAAAACCTCAAACAGGTGTTTATAATGGCACCGGGAACCGTGTGATTTGATGAACACCGAGCTTTTATTCGTAATAGCTCAAATTAATATGTATGTATAATATACCACCACCCCCCGTCCATTTTGGCAAGACCGAAGTGATTAGAACCGACTATAAAAGCACGCGGCGCTTGTTTCCCGTCCTATGTCTCTTTCCAAACACCTTTTGTTTTAATTTCGCTCAGAAAAGGGGATGTGGACACTGAAAGCTTTCAGAAAGCTTTTACCAAAATTATCGGAATATGCCGGCCACCTGTAGATGCGGTAATGGCGGCTTTAAAAAGAAAAAAACGTCATCACTCCCTCTCTCGGTCAGCTAACACATCCGTTAAACCGATATTGGTTTTAGAACAGTACACGTGCAACTCGTGCATTTTCCCTAATATTGCACCAGCTACATCATCTTTCTTTTTAAAATTAAATTCTTACCTGTGCATAATATAACCAGTCTTATACAGGATAGTTCGTTATTTCGAAAGTTTCCTCTCACTCACTGAGCAGAATAAAGACCCGACTAATGAACTTACGCTTCGGGGCCCCTAATCAGAACCCCTGAGAAGGCATACGTCACCACAAAACGTTTCAAAATTATGATGGACTTCCAAACTCCGCACAACGCTAGAGAGCCCATGAGGTCCCTCCTGGCCTTTTATGTCTTCTTCTGTGCGTGTTTGTAAGCTGTATAACATCTAAATTTACTGAAATTAATGGCAGTCGTACGTCATCTAATAAAAAAATCTTTAATTGTTAAGTTAATATTTCGTATAAGTGAAATAGGTCTTCTTTACATTAACAGTAAATTTAAAGTATTGTTTATTGTCAAACAGGTATGAGCAGGGCCTTGAGGACTACAATTTGTGCAAGGAATAACGAGTTCAGCTTTTGCGTCATAGTTGTGCAACAGTGTAGAATGGTGCGATGCATCGTTTTCCTTTGAAGAAAAGAAAGGAAAACCTACAAGATGGCCGTCTCTGAGTATGGATCTGGAAATGTTTAATCATTTATTTATTATTCGTATCTCTGATTTGTGACTTTATAAAGCTAAATGAAGAACGGTAGCCATATGTGTTCAGCTGTAAATTTTTGGCGTTTACTTAAAGACGATAATTAATTGTAAAAAAAAAAAAATCATTATATTTTGAAAGAGTGGTAAAAATTGGAAAGGTGGGATTCAGGATCTTGTCAAGACAGAACCGTCCGTAATAATGGTTTAAGTGAGTGCCCGTTCATTGGAATTTCTGTTCAACTCTCTCTCTCTCTGCTTCGTCTGTCTGTCACTCTTATCAAAATGAGGTCTCTCTCTCTCTCTCTCTCTCTCCTCTCTCTCCTCTCCTCTCTCTCTCTCTCTCTCTCTCTCATCTCTCCGCTTTCATTGTTGCGGCATCCATGCAGTATCTTAATCGCTTCCCATAGCGTGGTTCTAAAATACGAGACATTAGGAGAAGCTAATTCTTTCATTTGTCTGCAAACCTACCAATTACTGATTCATAGATTTTGGTCGACTGCGTCAAATTTCCGTGACTGATGGATGAACGGAGTTGCTGGCAGAACGGTGTCCATCGCTGGATCCCATAATCAGGGTTTGGTTGTCGTCTTGCTTAAAGAATCGTCCATTTGTCGGCAGCCAACAAAATGTCTTTACGTTTTTTGGAGGTTTTGTGCGGTTATTCCAGTTTATTTTATTCGTTTGAATTTATTTATTCGTTTTTAAGACCCGTGTGTGTGTTGTGGCTGTTATGGTTTGATTTCGTACTTTAAACAGTATAAAGTCAAATAACGAATTTAGGAGCTGTTGGAAATAATGTTCGTGCCACGAGACACGCGATGCTTGCAGTTTCATTGTTGATCTGAGCACCATTCTCCGACAAAAGACCCTCGCTCTTTCTTTATGCCCCAACTTTACAAACCGAGTAATGTCTCCGTGGATCTTTCGGGCTCCCTACATAAATCGTTCTTATCGGTACCGGACATAAATCCCAATGTTCAAAAGTCGAATATGTTTGCTGCTGCTTGTCTGGACTGCTACCATAATAAATAGACTTCATGGGTTTGTTTGATCGGGGTCAGCTGAACCAGTATGGATACTCTTTGACACAACCGTTAGTCCGTAAAGGGTTTGCAACATAGCCGCTCGTTACTCGCGTTGCCAGGGAGCCGGCAATGACGACCAGTTCTCCTGTATACCTTTCTCAATGTTAAATATTACAGGATATATTGTCAGCTTGCAAAAACTGAAACGCCGGCAAAATATTTGGCAAACAAAGGCGTTATGGTAATAGGAAGCAAGAACGGAATCTTCAAATTAGCTACTGTCTATTCTTAACCATTTAGACGCCGAGACCCTCCGTGCAGCAAATGCTCTGCCCGTGCTGAATTTTAGTTGAGGAGTATACGGATGTAGCACGAATATTTAAAAAAAATTAAATTACGATAAATATAAATATTAATATTTTTATAGCCGGAACGGTAATTATGCATTTACTTCCGGGTTGGAGGCACGCTTTTCCTTGTTTTATTATTAGTATATTTCGTTTGAAGGAAGGAAAAAAGGGCTTAGTTTGAACATTTTACATTATTATGCGGTCCTCGTTCTGCCCCCTTTTTATATGTATGTGAAGTTTTGTTTTATTCCTGGTAATTGGAGTGCGTTCAAGGTAGCGAACGATCGGAGAGATGCATGGCAGACAGTAAACATCGACAGCCACAGTCAGAAGTTTTTCCATCACCCTAGAAATAGCACCAACAAAAATCTACCTTTAAACCAAGCTCACACGGCCTGACCCCTACCCGCGACCTCTCCTAACGTTGCCACACCTGCCGTCCTTATTCGTAAGGTATCTGCACGTGGATGCGTTAACGTCACGTTATTATGTAAGTTTAGCCGGTTTACTTTAACCCTCCTCATGCAAAATTAGAAAATTCTATGGGGATTCAAAACTTTCGGCTTTGGACGGAAATCCTTTAAAGTGGTTTATCCAAATTACTGATTTAAATAATTAATTTTATTTAATAACTGAAAGAAAACAAAAAAAGGTGCTATTTACCGGGTTTTTACCTAAGAATAGATTATAAACAGCTGAGGCGGCCGGTCGTGGAACCGACCCAGCTACACCACACACACTTGCAACTTCACAAACACACCCCAACAATTGCACCACCCCCCCACCAAAAAATAGAATAGATTTTAAAATCAATTAGAGCGAAAATAGGTCGACACATTAAAAAAAATCGATGTAAAGAAACTTAGTCATCAATCCTAGGAATTTGTTTGGACTTTTGAAATAAGATCTCTACGAACACCTGAAGATGTGGTCAAGGAAGCTGTAATAAAATTTTTAAAATTTTTTTATAATGCACGTCCTTAGCAATATGGCTCTGTTCCCTTAACTTTGGTGAACCTGTTGTGCAAAATATTCAGGCATGTCCCTTTTTTGCAATCTGGAAAACGTGACGAGTTGCTTACGACCTCAAATCGTTTCAAAAACCAGAACTGGCTTTCATTGACGACCTCATCCACCTGTCAGAAATGAGTTACTGTTGTTGTTCTTTTTCGTTTTTTCAATCGTTTTAAGTCCTTTTAAGCTGCTCGCATTTACATCATAAGACTATTTCCAGGTTTTGTGTACACGGGCAAAAAGGAAAGGCAAACGATCGTTATATAAACGTCGTACAGACTCAACCTTTTCTGAAATGACTTCAGAAGCGATGAAAATTGCTCCGATTTAATTCATTAAATAATTACCCCGCCCCGTCCACCACGAACTGGGAAAAACACAAACGATGCGAACATTTCTGCGATTTCTTTAGTCTGGAAGCAACATTCGGACGACAGCCATCGGAGTATCTGGACAGAAGTGCAATTACGAACCACTATTTTTAAAAATGGGGGGGGGCTAAAATTAGGCAAAACTTTTTTGTTTGTTGGTTTTGAAATGGTTGTCGTACGAATAAAAGTTAAGAAATAACGCGCAGAGGTCGTCTCATCTCTTCCCACAAATATAACCAAACTCTACTTTCAAAGTTATTAAAAATTTTAAAAATATTTTCGTTTCTTTCTTAGTTTAAAGAAGAAGAGGATCGACTCATCTTTTGTCAAAAAAAGTACAGAAATAATTATTCACTATTGATTTCATTTTTTAAAGAGAAAAAAATATAATGTTGTTTTTTGTTTTGGTAAAAGTTAAGAAAAAACACCAAGAATGGTCTGTTTATAAGGAATAAATTTTAGAGTTTGTATTTTTAAATACAAAAAAGATAATTAATTAAGAAGGCTTCTTTTTATATTTAATATTCGGATTAAACATTTTAATTTAAATAATGATAAAACAACGTTGTTAGCATTCACTTTTTTTCAATTAACAGTGCCTAAAAAATGTCGTTCAAAAATAGCTAATGTAAATCCTACTTCGAAATTTGATTGGCTGAAGAAACCAAAGTAAGCAGTATCCATGATGTGATTGGCTAAAAGCAGCCAAAGCCAAAGTGTATCCACAAATTTGATTGACCGAAAAAGTCAAACAATAAAGGTGTACCGGCTGCCAAAAAAGTGGCCAGATAATTATCGTCTGTGAATTCTATTGTCTCTCAGACTCTGAAGTAAAATCACATTCACACACCTGACTTGCTTAAAAAATTCCCCCTCAAACTTTATTCGTAAAATAAAACTGTCTGTAGATTTAACGAGCTCAAAGAACCTTAAAACAAGCACATTCTTCGAATCTTACACATCAGAGAGCTAAAGCGAAATTGCATCTACAAATGTAACTGGTTAATACCGACTTACAGCGTTTGGAAGAATATTGAAAAACCTGAGTGGCTGCTCAAGCTTTATGCCCTCGCCAGCCACGTTCCTTTTCACATGTCCGTTTTATTTATAAAACTTGAATCTAACCAAATTCCTAGAAAACATTTCGGTCTGGAGTCATCCTAGGCACTTAAAAGAGCGAACATCCATACCCGTTATTCTACAAATCTTTTTTAAAAAGTTGTTTTTCGTAAATATATATGGATTTTTATTTGAAGATAATTAAAGCAAAGTAATGGCAAAAGGATTTTAAATAAATTACGTCCTCACAGTCATCTGTATTTATTATTTTCTGAGAAATATGATGCACAACTTCTGTAACATAATTACGTTCAGAAATTTATTCACGAACGTCCTAAATTTTCCCAATTAAAGATTTATTAGCTTAGAAAAAATGGGCACATTGTCTCTTTAAAATTTTTCTGTATGGGTAGTAACTTAGACAGTCTACAAAATTCATGTATCAGTTTTTCCTACTTTAGAAATACGTTGTCTCTATTGAGTTACGAGTTACCACGTGAACCCTAAAACGCTTCGCCTGTGCGAGGTTCTGTATTTACGATTCTCGGCAAAAACAAAATAATTTTAAGAAAAGGAATTTATACATTTACAGATCCGTTCTTTCTGGTAACCCCACAAGCGTATCTATTCGGAATACCTGAAGGGGACGACTTATTTAGTGTGGGTTCTTCGAAATATTTCTTGACATGGAAATAATATAAACATACAAAACAAAAACAACTCGCAATAACATATGGCAAAATTATTCCATAGCACCTACTGGAATATTGCTGAGAACCAGTGTAGTATATCTCTCCGCTGAAGTCGGCAGTAATTGACCTTACTCGCTCACAACCGAATAATTTACTTGGCAGAAAGTTGGTGGATGCGTTTGATTACCACCGACATATACACTTATTACGACGCATCTCGGGCTCGATGGTAACTGCAATCCAGCTCGAATTAAGACCAACCACTCGGAGGTTTACTCATGTAGCACGGAATTCTTCTTCTTCTTCTCCTCTCTCTACTGACATCTTGACGTCATATCTCTTTGTATACTGATGTCATCTCTCTCTGTGTACTGACGCCATCTCTCTCTGCTGACGTCATGACATCATCTCTCTTTGTATACTGATGTCATCTCTCTACTGACATCTTGACGTCATCTCTCTTTGTATACTGATGTCATCTCTCTCTGTAGACTGATGTCATCTCTCTCTCTGTGTGTACTGACGTCATCTCTCTCTACTGACATCATGACATCATCTCTCTTTGTATACTGATGTCATCTCTCTCTGTGTACTGACGTCATGACATCATCTCTCTTTGTATACTGATGTCATCTTTCTCTCCTCTGTGTACTGACGTCATCCTCCTCTCTCTCTCTTCTCTCTTTCCTCTTCTTCTTTCTCTCTATTCTGTCTCTCCCCTCCATCTCTCTCTCTCTCTCTCTTCTCTCTCATATCTCTCTCTCTCTTCTCCCATCTCTCCCATCCCTCAAAAAGCATCGCTGGCAGGGAATGCTGCAAACCAACTCTTTTTCAAGTCTAATTCGATGGTTAATTGATACGGGAAGACCTGCAGGGTTTGGTGTCGCGAGAATTTGCTGCTGGATCTGCTCTTTCGGGAAGACGTTAGCTGAAGCGGTCGGCTGCTGTCGCAAAGAACTCCAAACGCCAGTCTAGTGAAGGAAGAACCCCTAAACGCTTATTTAATCGGGGCTGGGGGGCGTCTCTCCCCGCGCTCCACTGTCGCTATTCGCCGCCCTCGCCGAAGTAATTGCCCGCGTTTTCGATCCACTCACGAGTCTTAACAGGACGCGCGCAGCTCCAACGTCTGTCCACGAATCGCGAAGAGAACGGGTTCAAATGAAGCTCCTTGTCTCCCTCCGACTTGTAGGGAAAAAAAGATCTTTGTTCCGGTTAGCCCATATAACGAAATCGTATTTGCAGATGATTGTTAGGAATAACCGAATCAGCTGACTTTCCCCCGAGGGCACAGCTCCGACCATAACAACGACCGTGGTGCCTGTGCCAAGGGGCTAATAACTCTCTCACGCTGCTGTTGTCTCGTTAAAAGCATCTAGTGAAGGATGATGATGGTGCGACGGTCTGGTTAAAACCCCAAAAAAATTCACTGCTGGTTGGGTTAAAGCTGGCGTTTATAGTCTACTAATTAAATTTTTTCCGCCAATTGATTATTAGCCTAATATGTTGTTGTTGGCAGTTTCGATGGCAAGGGAAAGACACAACATGTTATTCCTGAAAAAAACATCGCATGGCGATCGAACTTTGGCTGTTCTGTGACAATAATATAAAGGTCAACATCATGAACACTGGAGAGACATTTGCACATTATTATCGCAAAAACGAAAACAATAGCAGTGATATTATATATATATATATATAATGATGCAGCCCTGTTTTACGAGATAAGTTATCCAAGACCACAGAGCGGGCTTCGGTTACGCTGTGGCTGTCGTGAGGATAATTCCACAGTCCGAAAATGGCTACCTGCAATCACCACTCTACGCCTTCACGATCTTTCTCTTGCCCTCTGGTCTTGAAATTCTCCAAGAAGTGTCCCTGCGGCACTTCAAATCACGACCGCTCAGCAGCTCCCTCGAATATTCATTTTTCCCTAAAAAGAAGTCTCTCATCCACTAAAAAACAAACTACACGTCGTCTTCTGTTTTTTTAACTCAGAAGAACGGAAAGTTATTGCGGAACTGTTATTTAAAAGGAGAAATTAGTCCGTCCGGTCGCCTCCAATTTCTCCATCAATAATAAGCGGACTGTCGTTTTGAAATTATCACCTGCTGCTGTTATCAGGGCGAAAAATGACTCCTTTTGAGCGCAGAGATGCTAATGTGCGATAGATGTTCTATAGCTGGTTTTTTTATTACTTTCTTATTTTTAATTGCATAAATAATTCAACCTTCGATCTGTCGCTTGTTAAGTTTTTTTTTTGTTTTTTTTTTGTTTTTTAGCTCACTAAGTCACAGCTGAAGCCCTTGGAAAAAAAACCTTTAACGCTCATTTTCCGGAAATCAGGATTTTATCTTTCGTGAAGCTGAGCAGAGGGTCACGAGAAGCAAATGAATGGCAGTTTGAACCGGTTGATGGAAAAAAAAGCTCGGCCACACCCACTCATTTGTAGCTAATCGCAGAAACGTTACGCTAACCTCTACTGAGAGTGGCAGCCTTCGTCCTGCTAAATTGAAAGTAGAACGACGGTGGAAAGGTAAGAAACTCTTGGACTGATACCCTTTTGTCTTTTGGCCTCGTGAATGTTTCCTGTCTACTACCCGAACGTCTATAGACACAGAGTTATGAAGTCCACGCAACGTAGAAAAGCGCAGTCAGGAATTTTAAAAAAATATGAGAGATCAATGGCCGCCACATAATTGATTTTTAAATTCCCACCTTTATAACCGAGTATTTTTGGAATTGTTTCTTTCATATTAATGTATTGTTTTTTTATTGCAGGCTTGGTAATGTGAGTTGGAACAAAGTGCGAATGATGGCGGGCGTACAAGAGAAGCGGTTTCAGTCGGAAGTGGTGCACGAAGGAACTTATGGAAACTCAAAATTGGATAAAACACCTACTGTACAACGATAACGTAGTGCTCCAAGAGAAATCTTTCTCGTGAGGAAATCCTGATGAAGGTAGCAGAAAAAATCCGAAAAGTAGGTATATTAGAAGTTCGAAGACTAACCTTCTAACGCGACTATTCTCAGAATATTCTGTCATGGACGACGGGTTTCCTACCTTTCCAAAACGTTGGGTTGGCGGTGTCGAGTGACGAGGCAAAACAGAGTAAATCTGAAGGCGAAGGCAGCGTCAGAAGGAACCGCTGTAAAATAACGTGTAAAGCAGTTCTCCGGATTATTTTCAGCACAAACAAATGAATGGATGTAGCCACCACCCCCCTTGTTCCGAAATTCGTACTGACTCCTTTCCATCCTTCCAGCTACACGAATTCCAGCGCATGACACCTTTCTCCCGACGTTTCGAGGACCCGTATAAAGAAAACAGAGGGATTTTATTTTTGTCTTCGTTTTTGTGAAGGAAATTGCTAACTCCCAAGATAATCTGGATGGGTTTTAGCATAAAAATTAATATAAGCAATCGATTCTCTTAATCTGGCTTCTGGCTGTGAGCTCCAGCTGGAGGACCGGATGTCAGGTTCTGGATCCATCTGGAGGCCCGGAAGTCTGCTTATTGATCCATTTGGGGATCTAAGTCTGCTTATGGATCTAACTGGAGGACCGGAAGTCTGGTTCTGGATCCAACTGGGGATCGGAAGTTTGCCTCTGGATCCAACTGGTATCGAATCTCGGATCATGAACAAATAACCCATGGACATCACAAAAATGAAAATGCATATATACTAAGAATTTAATGTAATAAAGCGACTCTACTTTTGAATCAAAAGGGACACATTCATCAGTTAATAAACCATTACGATAAGTTAATTAAAATATATCAAAGTTCGCCACCTACCGGGACGTTAAAATGAAGCCTGGCCTACAGTAAAGTAGTCCTTAATCGTATCCAGGCCGGTTTCATTTGGAGGGTCCCAGTTCCTCATGGAAAAAACAAAACAAAAGCTGTTTTATTTATTCCATCTTAGAAACGAAAGTCGATGGATTTATGTTTTGGAGAATGAGACGGTTTCCGCCAGACATGTGTTAACTAAATAATCGCGTAATAACTATCGTTACCACCACGAGTACCACACGCAGCTGTTTGAGACGAATTCGCTTCCGGTTTACTTTCGTTTTTTAATCCGTTATAAAATTTGTTTTCACGCCAAACGTTTAAAATTCCAAATGCTGTAAGCCTTGATGAGAATTTTATCTTCCATTTCTGTCTCCACTTAATTTATTTTCTAAAAACGATGTAAAAGCTGCAGAAGTACGCCGGAGACCCGCCATCTGACCCCTCCCTTCTATTAGTCGTCGCGGTTTTTCGTACCATTACAGATGTTTGATGTCGTTTTGGTTCTGTTCTTTCTGGCACCGTTTTCTAATCATTCTTTCTATTGTCATCAGCGCATGATTAAGTTCTTTTTTGTTGTTGTTTTTCCCCTCTCTCTTTTTTTGTTCTCCTTCTTAAGATCGTATTAAATAAATAAAACTTTCTGTAGTTTCACTTGTTGTCTTCAACCCCATTTCTCCAGTGACTCAGGTCCGTCCACCAAGAAACACGGAGAACGGTTCTGTTGACTTAAACCGACGAACGTCAAAGGAGTGAATGCCAACTATAAAGAAAACTTTAATAGTTTAAAGAGAGAAATGACGCATTAACATTTTGAGAAACATTATGTTTATTTACAATATGCATTTGTTTACATAATTAAATTTGTTTGGAAGGAGAAGAAGACTTATAATTGTTAAAAAAAGGGGCCGGAAATTGTTCCAGCCATTTCTTTTAAACTTACGCGTTTTTAGAAGCTCTGGTCCATAAGTCTTTTGAATTAATCAACTTCTTGAAACCATCACGAGTCTCACTGGCAGATCATTCAGTTTGTCAGTGATTCTGGGGCAAAGTAAGTACCATAATACTAAGGATTTTACGCTTAAAGAACTAGATTAAGACTTCTTGTATTTTAATGGGAGTCTGAATAATTTATTCATCCCTACGGGTTTAACTTGGTCAGTTGCAAACAAACAAGAAGATGCCAAAGATTACACAAGAACCCATAGAAAGGATATTAGTATATCGATATTTTTAAACTTGTTAACACGACTATTACTAACAGTAACTCGCAACATCTGTTGTTTATTTGTATTTCTAATATCAAGTCGTACTGATACTTTAATCAATTTATAACTATGATTTGTAGTAATCGAAGCTCTAAAGGACAGAGAATTTTTTTACGCGATCAAATTCCTTAATCATTTCGAAATCCTTCAGCAGATTTTCTATCAAAAATTCAACAGCCAAATCAAGAAAATCGAAAATTTTTAATCGTTTAGCAAAAATTTAAGAATACTTAAAGCTTTACTATTTTTCTTTAACGTGGACTTCAGCACACTGAAGGTACAGGCCAAGCATCCAATAACTCCACAGATGAAGAAAATACTGTGCTCGGTGCGCCAACGGCAGCCTCTCCGATTGGAATCGCCGACATAATGGCTGCTTTTCCCCTCAACGTTTAGACGGTTTGGATACTCTAAAAATAATACCGAACGCCTTGGAGAGCCTAAAAACACATTGCTGTTTCTTGCGTAACATGTCACAAAAGAGATGGCTTTTAGGTAATGGTGACGATATTTCTACAGGTTTACTTCTTACGGAAAAGAAAGAGAACAGGACGTTATCGTCGATATCACTTGCGAGAAGCAGATGGTTAGCCCAGCCGTTTTCCGTCACTTCATTAGTATTGACAGAACTAACTGATTAACCAACGTTTCGACGGGCTTTCCCAGTTATCATCAGCACAACTAACCGAGTTCTTCCAAAGTAGTCTTTTTCAGGACAAACTGAACTTAATGACGACACACGGGAAAGATCACTGAAACGTAGAGAAATCATTTATTTCTCCAAACTGCTAAAATGACGAGAAATGCTCCATTCTCTCCTTTCATTAACTCCATTTGCATGTCAGTCCTACCAACCCCTGTCCTACATGCATTTCATTGCTCTTGAAAAGTGAACTGTCATTTTATTTCCTGCTTCCTGTTTTAATGATCAATCGCATAAATTATTACATTTTAGTTGAAAATAAACTACAATAAACTCACATGAGTAGTGCCATACGTCTATAATTTACGTCACCCAATACTTAAAGAATGTAGTAGTGGGCAGGGATACACGTCACGTGACTAGTGCCACCCGTCTATAATTTACGTCACCGAATACTTAACGAATGTAGTAGTTGGCAGGGATACACGTCACGTGACTAGTGCCACCCGTCTATAATTTACGTCACCGAATACTTAACGAATGTAGTAGTTGGCTGGCTCATCGGAGAATTTCAACCCCAATATTATATTTTTCGTCGTTTTCCTTTTCTTTTAGCATAAAAGGTATGAAACTTTATTACAAACTGCAAAAGTGGATATTTTATTTCTTTTTTATACAGGCATTCAATCTGTTCCTACGAAACACCCATAACATAAGTAAATTGTTAGGATAAAGACGTTTTTTTTATCTGAATTAAAAAATAAAAATAGTTATAGTCAAATTTCGTAAATAATTTAAAGCGACACTATGCATCGGTGCACATAACTGCAGTAGTAGGGCCGCTTACGACCCGGGTCACACAGCAGGGGTAAATGCAAAGCTGTGGTATGACGCGATACCTTGACTCACCGACAAACTATGAAAGGTGGGTGCTCATCACAGTTTCTATATAAACTTTTAATAACATCTTGTGAACGTATTATCTCCTCGCACCCTAAACGTTCCCATTACGTGTGTCGGAGCCTCCGTCGATAACTTGGCTGGCTGACCACCGCCCGAGAGAAGGCTCACCTCCTCCCTCGTTCCCTCGTCCGTACGCGGGTAGCTCGCGGTCACCAAGGCTGATGATGCGCCACACTTCCCCCTTCTAGCTCCCTGCTGTGAACTGTCCTCAGAATCCCGAAAGCAGGACAGAGCCCTGCAAAGAAAGAAAGCAATCTATTACTTTTTAACAGCCGTGTTCTGATATCACACTGATAAACTGATTAGGTACGGTGTGTGGACTGTTTCATTGGTGACTGCACACTAATTGTT
Source organism: Nautilus pompilius (assembly GCA_018389105.1). Taxonomy (NCBI): domain Eukaryota; kingdom Metazoa; phylum Mollusca; class Cephalopoda; order Nautilida; family Nautilidae; genus Nautilus; species Nautilus pompilius. The sequence continues at coordinate 15,119 of JACATO010002593.1, forward strand.
AAGCTTCCCGAAAGTCATCTGAGAGGAATTTTGGCAACTTTTCTCGTAAATAAACTGTTGTTTGTCAACTCAACCCGCTTTCTTTTCTATAAGAAGCACTTACTGAAAGAAAGTTACACACAAACGCTTTAAAGGAAACTATTAAGAAAATTAAGGCCATATTAAGATAATTACATCAGCAATTAAGTGAAAGCGGTGTTTAGAGAAAACAACTGACCGGGCGAGATCATGTTTTCCTGCTGCTAAATGGCCATTCATTAGGCCTCATGTCGACAGAAGGCTTGCATCCAGTGAAATAAAGATTTCAAATACAAGTCCTCACAT
>JACATO010002594.1:0-39078 GCA_018389105.1 Nautilus pompilius
TTTTATTGGTTTTTTTAAAAATATTTTTATTAACTTTAAATTTTCTCTCTCTCATTAGTATGACATTTATGCAACAATAAATTAAACCTAATGGTTAATGGTTTACAAATGAATTAAGGATATTACATTTTAACTCAGTTAGTTTTGATTTGTGATGGGACAAGAACTATATATGTATTGTTGATTGTTAGACCTTCAATAGGTTTTGTACAGTACAAATGTAAACAAGTAATATTTTTTTAAAATTTACGAGGTGGTTAAGAAGACAGAGACTGAAATGAAGTAGCAGTATTTAAGTAATGAAAAATGCTTGGAGAAAAAAAATGAAGACACATCTAATGGTTATAAAATTAAGAACATAGACCCATTTTATTATGCAGATTAGGTCATCCATTTTGGATGGTTTCTTAAAATAAAAAGTTTATTAAATCAAAAATATACCTAGGGAGTCAAAAGTGCAGGAGGTTTTAAAATTTATATAAAGCTACCGTGGACTAAAAAATTTACCCTAGAATCAGTCTATATTTGAATTTATTAAAATTTTTCTAATATCATGTTGTATCTACGTGGAATGCTTTATAAAGATGGTACTAAAAACAATGTTTGAATGTTTGTTTTAAAAAAAAATATTTTCTTAATGAAAGGAGCTTTAAATAAGTGTTTAAAACTTCCTGTCCCTTTTATCTTTTTGGAAACAATCATTTAACAAAATGTGTATTTGAAAAATATTTCATATTCCAAACCATGGTGGTTAGCATCAATGGTCTGCTTTCTATAACACAGATCTGGAAATAATGTTATTTACAGTTAGAACAAACAAGCTATAATCATTACTGGGCTTGCTATCTAATTCCTTTTTGGTCCTCTCACTTTCTCATTCATTTGTCCATGCATCCATTCCTTCCTTCCTTCCTTCCTTTATAAAACGACAATGGAAATTTCAGAAGATTATTCTTAAATCAGTTCACTAACTTGTTAATCGTTTACTATTTTTACCCAATCTCATGATCCTGCTTTATGCATCAACTTCAGCCTATGGCTGAAAGAAGACAAATTCAATACAAACAGACCAAATTAAAATTTATCTGTTGTTTGAAAAGGAAATCAATTAGCCACATTTACAACAACAGTACTAATTTTGTCTATGAAAAAACTCCATATTTCTGATGATGATAGAAACTAAATTTTAGTAGTCAATTAGACTCAATTATATTTAATTCTTCAATATTCATTTTTGGAGATTTACTTATCTATCTTTTAACCATCAAAACTTACTCTGTCACTGTGATCTTCTTTACTATTTTCTTTGTAGGATGCTTTCATTTTTTATTCAGTAAACCACAACCACATTTATTTGTTTATTTTATAATAATATACAAATATGTTATTTCTATTTCATTGTTATTACAGTTATTTTAATTGTTTTTTATTCGTTTCACACTGCATTTGAACTCATAGCCAATGAACAGCATCATATGAATCAGCTTATTTTTATGAAAATCAGTAGATAAGTGTTTCTCTTTAGTTTTGATCTATAGTCTGGTTTAACTCGTATATCAATGAACTTCCTGATTTTCTCATATTTAGGATATTTGACCTATACAATAGAAAATACAGAAAGTGAAACCTGAAATTATTATTGGTAAAAGATAAAAAGAAGTTTGATGATATGGTTGGAATTTTGTTTTTGGAATACTGTCTTAACAGAACTAAAGCTTTCTATTCTCATGGATCACAGGCCATGAGACATAACAGAAGCATCTTACAATCGGCAATCATTTGTGTTTGACTGCTGTTGTTTAGATAACAACTCTGGGTTTTGCTGTTTATCATTTCTAGTAAAGCAAAATGCAACATGGGGTTTTGAGTTGCATCAAACAGATGGTGCATTTGGGGCTTGCTCAGCAATCAGAAAATGTATACCAAGATGGTAATTAGGAAATTTGTGACTTTGTAGACTACATTGGTTGCAAATCGGGGCACTAAAATGACTAGCTTGATTTTAACAGCAAATTTTATAATAGATAAGTAATATACCGCCTACCCACCCTGTTTTTAAGGAATATAGTGATTTGGTTTTATTTACAGAGGGTAGAAGAAACTGCTTATTTTATAAAAGGAATATGCAATAAATATTAATACTGAGAATTTAAAACTTGATAGTTTTTTGAAAAACTCCTTTGTTTTTTAAACAAAGTATTTTGTAATATTTCTTATCTATTATATCACAGTCTATACAAGCACTAGAATTTAAAATTAGGAGTTTTTACTTAAGGATGAATAGTTTTCAAGAATTTTTCTAGAAATGACTGATTTGGAGATGATGGAATGTATCCCCCTTCTTTTTTTTTTATTATTTTATTTTAAACCAGGGTCATTTCTCTTGGCTTTTGGTCTCATAATTCAATAAATATTATATCTTTATGTACTACAATTGGTTTAAAATGAAGATGTTTTATTTCTAAACATTGTTTGAAGATGTATGTGTGAAACAAATATTTGTTAGCATGTAGATGTAGAGCTAGCACCTGCATTAAGAATTATATTTATTTATTTTGTAACAGAAGCAGGGATGGATTGCACATCCTTGCAGGTATTTCATAACTTGAACAAGCTGCCCATGATCATGGAGAATATTTTCGATCTAGGGAAATACTGGAATTAGTAGATGGGTTGGGAGGTAACCTAGCCAGCGGAGGTAATCGTTGAAACTAGAGTCACCATGTTTGTTCAACGGCAAATGTGTGGCTCTTCATTAATATGGGGGATTTGATTAGGTCTAGAGAGGTTTGGTGGGCCTCCGATAGGCCAAAAGTCGGTCTGGTAATGGGTTCCTTAAGAGTGCTAGCGATCATGGAGAACGGACCCCTGACCCCTGACCCGGGAGACTAACCCTACCCCCTGGACATAATAATAAGACTTGCCACAATAGCTTTCCACCCCATCCATAATCAAATCTCCTTGGATATCTGTAAGTCCAGTTTTAGTGATTAGAAGTGTAATCGAATCACACATGCATCCAAAATCATTGGTAGCTGCACTCTACTACTGACATCACACTCATAAGCGCAATTCCTGGTCTTTCATAAATACTCCTCAGATATAAAAATTACCTGCAGACAACAGGTGCGTCCACAGGTGGATGTGACACACGAAGAATTTTTCTAAAAACTGATTCAAACGATGACTTAGTTCTAGTCCAACAGGAGGGAGACCCCGTCATCCGGTGTAACAATATTTTCAACAGATTGGCCACATTCTATGATTAAAAAAAGAAAAAGTTTGTATATTTTTTCTGAGGACTGTAAAATTCAGCAACAAAGCAATCTGTACAATATATTTTAATATGAACCATTTGGGCTGCTGAAAATGTACCCCTGAATGTTATCATCACACTAAACCTTAGTATTTTAATTATACATAACAAAACTAAAAGTTTGAAGAATATGTGTGTGTGTGTGAAATAACAGTCATCTATCAAAAACTAATTTTAATGCAAGTATCACGTGTTTGACATTAGTATAAAAATTCCAGCTGGCAGAAAATCAGAAGTTTTGAAGGCAATTGACATTGGCCTACAGCAAGTCAAAGATAAACATATCCAAGTTGTAGCCATTCACACTGCTGATTCCATTCTAAGAATTCTGTGAAGGCCAGCAGACTAAAATCTGGATTTGCCAAGATTCAGGTCATCTTCAAATTTGCAAGCCAATGTTGTTGACACACAAGACAAACATCCCTCGGTTCAGTATTCTAAAAAAGCAGAAAAAAACAATATTATTATTATTATTATTATTATTATTATTATTATTATTATTATTATTTATACAATGACACTGAAGACTGATATTTGCAAACAAACAAACAAAAGAAACTGTTTCGATGCATTAAGATGTTCTGTTTCCCGTCGCCTAACCCCTCCCTCCCTCCCCGGTAACACGAACGGTCCCCCCGGGTGCTGGAGCCACAGGGTTTTAGCCAAAATGATTTTGGAACGAAATGTGGACTGAACATAAAAATTTAAGGCCGACCTCGGATGTCGGTAAATTAGATGATTGATTAATTAATATCTTGGTTTAGATGTTTGCATATTTTAATCCGTCATTAATAACATTCTGGCTTAAAATCTCCTCCAAAACAGGACGGATACCATTCAGAGCACACATTCCGCAAGGATGTCTCCCGCTCGGAAATGGCGCCGGGTCGTCTGCTCGGGTGGCGGTGGGACCAGCGATGGAATGAAGGGAGGGAGAGATGTCTGTCTGTCTGTCTCTCCTCACAGGTAGATTAATTATCTCGTTGGTTTGTGAAGTGAAATAACGGAGTAATTTGGTGATGTTAACTGACGGCCGGGAGACCGACTGTGACTGGGTGTCTGGTGTCTCGTGCTCTGGAGCTCCTCGGTACAGTCGGACAGGTGAGAGGAGATGAATTAAAGCTTCTTCGGGCGATGGAAGAGCGAGACAGTTGTTGGGTTAGGGCCCCGCACTCCGACCCCCGAGAACCAGTTTCCCGAGGCTGTAAGAGCCCTCACCTCACTCACCGGCCCTGAGTGGCCGGTCGGTCGGTCGGTCGGGGGTTAATCTGACGACAGAACAGCGGCTTCTCGATGGCGGAGTGGCCACCCACCACAGGGGGCCGATTTAACCGTCTGTCTGTCTGTCAGGGGAATAATTTTAAACTGATCTCCCTGAATTTAGAGATAATATCCTTCAGCGATATTCGAGTTGAGGAATACTGTACGGTACTGTACTGTACGGTACTGTACTGGCTTCAGTCACCGTCCAGTTTCCTACAGGATGATGATGATGATGGATGATCTTTTGTAGATGTTACACACAATTTTGGTGGATGATGATGATGCAGAAATACAACAACAACAACAACAATACAATGTACAGTACAGTACTGTACTGTACCGACCACGATTTAAAATATGAGAGCCCGTGTGTTACCGCCGTCTGCTGGCTGTGATTATCAAGTTAAAATCTTGTAAAATCAAAGTTCTGTTTGATGTAAAGAGAAGAAATCCTAACGGATCTGGATAAAAATGACTTCTACATAAGAAAACCCGGACACCTTTCTGAATTCAGCATTTAAAGATGTTGCTGTGGTAATAATAATAATACAGCAGGCAGCAGAGCCTGAAGATTGTTGTACCCCGTCAAGTAGACATTTCCCCGGATTGGGAAACGTAGAGAACCGTAGAATAATTTATATATATATTGATTGTGCTCGGTGTTGGTGGTCGTCATGACTACCGTATCCGTCTTAAGGTGGTCTGTGGATTGCTGGCAACATTTCATCTGAATTATTTGTAAATAAACAGAATAACGAAAAGTTAATCCAGTTATGTTTTCCGTGGATTTACTATTAATGTAAGTATTTGTGAGAACAAACAAACAGTCGTCGTCATCGTGGTGCGCAGTGAATGGATCCTGTCTCCCTGGTGTAGATAGATACACAACACACTGGGATTTCTCATTTCACTGCTGCAGTGTTCAACTTTTCAGCCAAAGGGAGAAAGTTGAAGAAATGCGGACGGTGGACGGCATCATCAGCATCATCAGAGGTCGTGGACCAGATGGGGAAAATAAGAGCATTACTCAGGGATGTGGTGACAGACATCGACAGGGAGAGAGAGAAGGGAGGGGAGAGAGAGAGAGAGACAGGTACTATGCAGTTTTGTCACAGATTTAAAATGTCTGCTTGGTTAGAATATCAGTAATATTTCGTGTACAGCAGTCATCATCATAATTGAAACAACCTCAGCCCATCGTGCATGTCTATGATGATGATGATGGTGATGGTGGTGGTCTCTGTTAGTATCTATCCAGATGAACAATAGGATCTTTGCCATACGAGGTGATGACATTAATTTTTCTTTTGGAATATGTGTGTTTTTTTTTAAAAGTAGGTAATGGGAGAAAGATTAAGGAACAAATTGTTTATACTAATTAATATCAGATTAATACTTAATTTTGTGTCTACTCAAGTGAAGTTGCTGCTAAATGCATAGATCATAGCCATAAACAGATGTTAATTGCCATTAATTTATTTTGCCCCCTGGTTTGTTAAACACTCTAACCAGCTCTGAGACTCATCCCTACCAAGACAGACTCTTATTATCCCGATGCTGTTCTTGCTCAACTGATTTTTATTATTTTTTTTTTTGCATAAGAAAAAATGCCCTTAATAACTCGTTTTGTACGGCTCTTGAAATCCTGCGGTGTGCTGGGATTTTATTCAGCTTTTCTTTTCCTAAATTTGTAGACAAGCATTAGCGAGGTTACAGAGGCGGTTGTGGGGAGTTTTAAGCTAAATTTAAAAAAAATACATGATTTGTGTGGCTTTCTTAGTATTTACATTTAATTATTCAGAGCAAGTTTATTCATATTAGGGCATAAAAGGGTGTTGCTTTGTATAATAGATTTTCTGCCTTAACTATACTAAAAATAAAAACGATAGTATGGAGAAATTTTGCTTGTATAAATTGTGATATAGAATTTCTGTCAATGAATGATGTTTTCTTTCGTTTATTTGTCCAACTCCAAAATCTGCATTTTTTGATTCATCTGTGTTTAAAATACACGTTCTGTAAAGCAGAGATGATGTAGCCCTGTGTATACCAATGATGATGCTCAAACACACTAATATATGTACAAATTATCAAGGGGAGGATGACTTCTCTGGTGTAGTTGTGTAGTTTATCTCCCATTTTAAATTACTACTATTATTATTATTATTATTATTGTATTTAGGATTTAGTTACCATGAACGATGACAAGGTGGTACTTTTGTTATACTGTTGTAGCCAGTAGCAGGGATTCTGTCCCCCTTGTCTGCTGGCCTCTGTGATTTTCCTTCACTTCCAGTCAGAAGATTTATGGTTTTTTGTTTCTTTTCATTGTTGTGGCTGGATCAGGAAAGTTGTACTAGTCATGTTTTCACACAATTCTTCCTCCTTTTTTCCTGGGTGCCGAGCTGATTGATATAACAACACTACAGTGAACTACTACAGGATATGAAAGCTATCCAACTAACAGTAGAAATAAATAATTTATTCCTTTACATACATACATATATTTTATTTTTTTTCTTTATTTTTTTTTATTTTTAGATGGTTACAGCTCTTGTAGTTTCTAATCCAGTGTTGGAAAAGGTGATATTCTGCCATCAGGACGATTCAAACTGGTAGGTAAATTAATTGCTCAGTTAATGCACATATGTTTGGGGTATTAAAGATGCCTATATGGTTTATAGTCATAAAATGTTAAAATATTCTAACATTAACTTACAGTGAAAGAAGTATGGGTTAATTTTCTTTATAACAGGTCAAAACAAATCTAGTTTTGCTGAACTTCTCAGTGAGTTCATGCGATAACTACATCCATGTGCCTGACATTGAATCCTGCCCAAGACAACAACCTGTCTTTATTCTCTGCAGTAATTCTAAATTTCTTGTATACAAATGCGGGTTGTTAAACTTTTATAAGTCTGAATTGAATCATTCAAACTTTGCAGAGAAAATACCTGGACTGTTTATGTTCATGTTGGTCAATGATTGTGATGTTGAACAGTGTATTTTTTTCAAAGGTAAAGTCCAAGCATTTCCTTAAATACCAGCCTAATTAACTATGAATGAACATGATTACAATTCAAATTTTCTTCTTTTAAGTTCAGAAGTACAACATATTTTTTTTAATTATAAGAACCTAAATGTAGCATGCATCTGACAATTAATTATTAAAGAAATACCATAGACGCTGCGTCTTTACCAGCTGTTAAACAGTTAGTTTGTGAAAAATCTCTCCTTTTTTTTCAGTAGCCTTACAGTAATAGTCCAATAATGCTGATATCTCTGAATTTTGCAGAGTTCCTTACCCTGAATATCTACATCCAACTCTACTCTGAATTATCAGAGATCTAAGGGAGGTAACTGAATCTGAGTCAGCATGCACCCACACATGCAAATACAATCATATAGAAATTTGTGTTGGTTGCTTTTAGATAGATGCAATTTTGAAAAATAAAAAAAAAAACCTTGGACAATGAAATACTGAAGTTAGATTTTCTGGGGTTTGAACTGAATTAGTTTTATAGTATTTTTGATTTAGAAAAGCAATACTTGTTGATGTTGTGGTTAATTACTTGTGCTAATAAATGAGGAAATATATTTGTGGTGATAGTGAAGAAAATTATTGTACCAAAATGAATTTGGAAAGGAAAAGAAAGATCTCACAAAACTGAAAGCTGTGATTATATGCGGGTTTGATGTGTCATTTGTGAAAACTAGATCTTTCGTATTTAACATTTATCTCTGTGGTGTTAATTTAATTTTTAGGTTACGAGTAATCGCAAGAAATATGGTGATATCCTAGTGGGAAACAACTTTTACAGTCCTATTACTGGTAGAACGAGTAAAAGAGAGTTTCATGTTTATACATTTTGTTGAAGCCACAAAACTTTTAGATAGAAAATAGTGAATAGAGTTTTTCTCCATAATTTGCATTGAATATTTATTGAATAATTAAGCAATACAGATGTAAATGAAAATAGAATTGTTTTTTTTTTCATATTAAATTTTTTTTAATTGGCAGCTGCCTTTCTAAATGTCAGAAAAACTGATTGAACTTAATTAAATTTTATTATAACTAATACTTGTGAAAGAACTTTCTGTTAAAAACAGACAGTATGTCTTAACTGAGGATCTATAGTTGAATGTTTTGGACAAATGATTTGGAGATGTTACTAATTAGCAATTCACTTTGGATAAATTGTTTTAAATGACTGCTTCAGCACTAGGCCCTTGTAGAAAACATTACACTTTTGGTGTGTGCTCATTAATGCTGGATGCTTTCACCTTGCAGATTTCTAATGCTCAGATGCTTCCATATCTGCTTGCGTACTACTTTCCAAACCATGCAGGTAGTATCTTCCACATCATTGTGAATGATGTACTAAAATCTCAAGAAAATTAACTCAAATTGAAGAGCCAGATGCTGCGCAGAGCTCCATGAATGACTGGATTATATTCTTCACATATATTCAGAATGAAACATCTTAATTTAAGTATAACTGAAAAGAAACAAGGGGATGGCAGTGGCATTTTGGGGTGTAAATTTATCCATTGTTAACAGAAAAACAAATCAAAACTCCACAACATATACAAAAGGGAAATTCACAATCAGACTGACAGGACACATAATGTATAGTGTGTGAATGGTAAGTATACAAATTAATAACAATCATAGTTGAGGAAAAAAACTATTTGATAAGAAAAGGAATGAAAAGTGATTATTCAGGGTAGGAAAAGAATTCCATGAATTTTAACTTTGACTTTGAAATCCTGACATTACCTATGTCTATTAACTGCCAGCCACATGGCTAAGTGAGGCAGAATCAGGGTTGACCAGACAAAAGAGAAACAAACCTCTCATAGATGGTCTTATCAGTGTAATCTATGTATAACTACAGTCTCAACATTTAATGTAGTAAACTACATGAGACCTGAAGTGGGGGACTGTCCTTAAATGTGAAGTACTATCCTCAATAGTATTTGAGAAAATAATTTGTTAGGCCATGTAGTTTCTGCAGCCAAACTCTCTAAATACCTGAAAATGGTTAGCACAAGATAAATAACGTTTTGGAAACACTGTATCTGACTGACTTAAAGCACTAGATACTTGATTTTCTAATTTTAATGGATAACCATTTGCTGCTGTAATTTTTTTGATAAAAATAATTTAATGTGGAAGTTAGAATTAGAAGAACATTTTGTAAATATGCTGTACAAGAATGAATACTAATTTTGTTTGTTTTTTTTTAAATAACCTTGTCAGAGACAATAATTCAGATTTTACCATTTCTAGCAAAGCAGACCAGTTAATTTTAGAATGAACATTTTTTAAGCAAGGCGTTTTCACGACTCTGCTATTTCTAACCTGAGAAATTTGATAAGAAATAATGCATGGCAATAGCAGTTTCAGCAAAACTGGAATTCTTCTTAGAAAGTTTAAATTGACAAAAACATTTGCACAAAAGCACATTGTAAACATTTGGGTAAAAAATGAAAATCTGCAGTTTGTCTGAATGTAGGATGATTTTCCATACAGATAAAAGTGTTTGACAATTTCTTTATGCCAGAAATTTAAAATTGTATAACTTACATTCAAGTAGAAATAAAAGTGCAAGGGTAACAACAACCATGTCTTAAAGCTGTGTCTTTTGGACTCATGTTTCTATCAATCATCCAAATGTCTTTATGCTGAGGTCTGGCTTCAGTTTGTGGATGACAGATTATTTAGCAAAATCAGATAATTTTGTCATTTATGCTTTCATTTGTTTATGTTCCGACTTTACAGAAAACCATTTAGAAGATGACATCTTTTACTTTCATATTAAATCAACAAAGGGATCAGATCTTTAATTCTTTCTAATGTAGTTTACAGACTGTTAGAGATTTAAACCTTTCAACAGCAATCTTTTCAGACTTCTGTGAAATCAATGATTTTAAGTTTTTGCACCCAAAAAAAGTTCTGACAGAGTTAATTTTCAGAGACTATCTCTTTACAAAATATTGTTCTGAAGCAAGAAATATTATTTGATCCTTATCAATATGAATATATTCATTTATTGTTAAATTTTATTTTTTAAAATTTCTCCATTATTTAAAATAGACTTTAATCTTTTGTTCGCTGCTTTTTTGTAGGCCACTTAGTGAAGGAAAAGCCTTGAAGGATAAATTTGATGCCAATTTTGCTTCCACACGCTATGTTAAGGCTTTAGACTGTATCAGGAAAATCAAGCAGGAGCAGGTAACACCCTCATTTCTTTTCTTTTTATGTCTGTCTAACTAGGTTCAGAAATTGTCAAGATATCCACCTATTTAAAAATCTTATGTTAGGAAACTAAAATCAAACAAAAACTTAATAATATTAACTACCCTTTAGCAGAATACTTTTGAAAAATGACTTATTTTGTTTTTGAAAGATGTATTATTTAAAATACACACGTTCATTTAATATTTTCTAAATTTAATTTCTGTGCTCTAGTTTTTTCTTGAATTTAAATGACATTTGTCTCAGCATGCTTGATGCCATGACAATTTCAGTACACCTTTTGATGTCCAGCTTCTCCTGAAGAGACTTTTAGCAAATCATTGTTGAACAGATTCCCATGATAAGACAATCACAGATTATGATTCACAGTATTTCTAAAATTGCAGTAATGGAATTTCTTGCACAAAGATACAACACCTTCTGCAACAGATTGGCTGGATTGTTGGATGTGTCTATAAGTTTCTTTCTCCTTCCACTCCCCGTAAACAAGTCTAAATCCTCGTTGCCAAGCACTGCTCTTTAGTTCTCAACTTACAGAAACTCAACAACATATCTATTCAACAATGAATGGCATAGTTAGATGTTCATAACTACAGAAGAATATATGAAACTGAGCCTATGCCTCATAAGCAGTGATAAGAGAATATTCTGGAAAATGAGACTGACCGAACTGCGAATATTGCACTAGTGCTTAATAAAAAAGAAAGCAAAGTGAAGGGTACTTTTTGCCATACAAAGATGGAACTCAAACAAAAATTAACATTATAAAGTTCCAGTGTATAATAGTATGCAAAACTGTTAGTTTAATAGTAAATAGTAATCTGATTTTGTCAAGTATGAATTAATTTTTTTTTTTTTTTTCATTTTAGTTTTTAGACATCCATTATGTGTTAATTTGGTATGGCTCTGGTTTATTTCTCTGTCTGTTTTAGCAAAAGTTAAGTCAAACTGACCTGTAACTCAAAGTTGAGATGTTAAGGTGGAGAAGGTGTTCACTCAACTGTTAAAAACAAGATTTTAAAACACAATCTAATTTGTGTGTGTGTTCGCCTGCTTGTGCATGATCACCTTGAGCATCAGCCAGAGGTAACTAATTCCTTTAATAGATGCTTTTTCACCTGAAGAAGATTTTGAATTTTTCTGTCATGTCTCTTTTAAAATGCTATTATTTCAAACCAGACATTCCAGACTTTTGTACTCTTTCTTGACTATAACTGCTGACACATCAGATCATTCTATTAAAATTGTCTTTGAATATTCAATGAAACAAAGTGGTGAGGATTCTGTGTCTGGTCTGCCTACTCCAGGATGGATCTGAATAGTGATTTGTACAGAGGAACCAGAACCATAAACTGTTTGTATAGTTTAACATACCTGTGCCCCTCTTGGTTTTACTACGCTCACTTTCACTTTTCATTTAACTTATTGCATATAATAATGCTAATGTTTTCCACTTTCTATATTTCTAAGAAAGTTATTACCTAAACTTTCAAACTGAGGAAATCTAAGTTTGCTTGAGGATAAGGCAATTTAAACGTAATAACTTTAATCTTGTCTTTTCCCTTTTTATGCTAATGTATTTCTTTTTGTACATCTTTCAGGATGCCAATGTGAAGTTGTACAGGCGTGATATCAAATACCTGAAGAAGTACAAGCATAAGGCGTGTGAGGTGAGTTTTTAGTGGATATGCGATCCATGTCTTTCCATTTATTATACACTTTTTTTGTTTTTGTTGTTATTGGTAATGTTTATGATTTGAGTAGATTGAAACAAAACAAATGCATGACATTCCAACCAAAGTCAAGATTTAATCACACGAAATTACAAATTGTCTTACCCAATACCTTTCAAATTTCTGATAACATGTGAAAATATTTGTTGCTTTTACATGTCTTACAAGCAAATGTCCGATTTGATTTTAATCAATATTAGAGATCCAGAAATTATTTTCTCATTGTGGATCTTTTTCCAGTAAATCAGAAGACAAACTAAAATATTAACATTTCATCCAGGTACATCAAGTTTGCATATAGTCTCTCTATATATACATACAATGGGCACCCAAAGGTATTAAGTTGTTACAAAAGTTTTGTTTTTACCGCAACAATGAGACTTTGTATCGTTTCTGAACGTGAAGTTTATTAATCAAAGTAAGTTCCATTATAATCAGTGCAGTTGTGCAAGCGCATTTATAACATTTTGAAAAAAAATCTGGATTTATGGAGTTGATAAACTGTTTCATTTGCTGCTTGGTTGGAGGATTTCATACAAAGGAAGCTGTCGAGTTGCTTGAAAAGTTGAGAGAAAGGTCTGGTAAATAGTCTGGGTGAGTGAGAATTTTGTACCTCAACATGTTCATTTTCTGAAGAGTCACTTATGCAGTATGAGGATGAGCAATGTCGTGGAGCAAGATTGGGCCTCTTTGATTCAACAATGCCAGCTGCCGATGGGAAATTTTCTGATGAAAACATTTAATTCATGACAGTACCTTTCAGCTGTGATGATTTTGTTTCTCATGACAAGTGAAGAGCAGATCTCCAGTCAACGATTTTGTTGTTCTTCATTCAAAGAACCCCGAAACAAATATCCATTGTATGATTTTAAGAAGGTAGGCTTTGCCAAATGTATGCCAAAGCACACGCTACAAAACAATATATAACCTATCTATATAAACCTCAAGCATGCAAAAAATGAACCCCAAATTAATATAATATAAAAACCAACAAAACTTTTGTAATGACCTAATAATACCTATTTATTTTGTGAAAAATGTTGAGTGATATGGTAATAAAAATCATACACAAAATGTCTTTTTGCTGCTACTATTCTGAAAGTTTCATTTCTTTTATTCACCTGGAGATAACATATTACAGCAGTTTAAAATGCTGGATCCATATGTTAAGTAGATTAGTAATTTGAGCATCTCACAGCTGAGTAGATTTTACTGATTGAGATTCATCATTGTGTGATGAATCTGTATGGACACATGCATTGATGATTAGTGCTGTATGAATTGTGTGAAAAGTGGAGAAACAACTCTGAGATAGACCTTGCCATGGGCAACTGGCAGGAGCTGTTAATGAAGACAGTACACAGAAGGTTGAACTTATTTGGCAAATGGACACAGTTCGAGTTGAGTGAGAGTTAACCCATAAAGGTGATTAGTAATAACTTGATTAATGTAAAGTTTGTGCATGGTGGGATCACATAAGCCTCAGAACATCAGAGACTAGTGGACAGTGTGAGAATGTTGTGAGAAATTCTGTTCACCAGTAGTTGCTCAACAAAGACAATATTTCAGTATATGATACTGACTGGTTCCACATTGGTGTTAGTCTGTAGATTGAGATGGTGACTCGAATAAATGAAATTTTACTTACAATAAGTTGTTTGACTGGCACTAAATTTAAAGTTTAGAAAACCTTTGTTGTTTTTTACTAATTGATTTTCCTGAATAACAAGTTAAAAAATAAAAACTTCTCTTTCAACAGGTAAATAAAGAGAATATTCAGAAGAGAGATTCACTTATAAGAAAATTGGCTGGAGAGTATCAATTTGAAGGTAAAAATATTAGAGTAGTGTTTCTGTGGACATACTAACAAATCTTAAATTTTGAACAAATTAAACAACCCAAGCCAAGTATTGTTACTTGGTAAATGTTTTTTTTTATAGAAAGAGAATGAAAATATACCTAGATTTTATCACTAAAAGAATGGTAAGGTGTGTGACGAATTTAGTTAATCTGTTTCTGTATTTTGACAGTTTAGAATATTAACAGACGTGTGAGAAATCTAAATGACCAGAGGATGGTTTGACTCCTATAATATATATTTGAATAAGAGACATAACTTCAAACCAAATGAAAATTTTTAGACTAATCCTTGACTAGGCTTTGTTGAAAATCTCTATTTTGTTTAATGTCCTGCTGCTGATTTTGTTAAAATTTGAATTTTGTTCTCCTTAATCTGATATAAATGTGCATATGTATACCTCAGCTACATTTATCACATATTTGTCTAGCTTGAAACTACAGTGATCCAATTTTACATATGTGAATTTGCCTGAACAGTTACCTTAAATTTTCAAAGTTTAGTTTGTATAAAGCACAATTATATAGGTTTTAGCACCATTGAAAATGTCTTTTATCCAAATTTGACAGAACTCTTTATGCCACCCAGGATAATCCAGAACTGTTTTGGATCTGCATTCCATTAGAAATCTTGGCTAGTGGAGCAGATGATTAGCTCTGATTGACTGCTGTAGCAGTTTTCAAAACATTTGCAGAATCTTACTGATGGAACTAACACTAGCAGACAATTTTCCAGGACTATGCTTAAATCAGTGTCAGGAAACATTGCTGAAACATCACTAGTTGAGAAATTCCAGTACAGTAGCAACACCCACCAAAAAAGGCTTCATACATATGTATACCAGGAATATTATGATACCTTTTCAGTATTCGGTACAATAAAATTGCACACTAAATATAATGCACAAGCAATTATTATTTAGGAAAGTTCACATTTTGATGGCATTTTCTTTTCCACTGCTTTTAGTGATGATCAATCCAAACTTTCTTTCTTATACACAGAGCTACTACGCATCAAGTGCATAACTTCTCTTGGACTTTAGATATTGGTTCCTACGTTGGACACATTTGTCAACAATAGAGACATTTTTTGGGAACAAGATAACTAATTTGTAAATGTTTTAACCATGCTTGAAATTTTGCTATGTAATTATGATGCCACACATTTCTGATATTGCTGTTTTGCTACTGTTCAACTGATTTCTCAGTATAATTTTAATACTTTGATAATTTATAAATCATAAGCAGTTTTGGTTATTATCTGTCTCATTCATTCATTCATATTCACAGACAGAGTATGCAGGTCTTTGCCAGGTCTTTGCCATAATAATAACAATAAGAATGCCTTTCCAAAACAGAGCTTCAAGAAATGGGTTAGTTTTGTGATTTATCTATCTAACCACATTATCACCACTATAAAATGTGCTACCAAAAATGCATGTTAGCCAAGATATTTACTCATCTGTTTTTGCCATTCATACATATTGTGATTTGACCAAATATGTGTAGGGAGGAAGTGTAAGTAATCACTGAACACAAATCTGCTTGTATTACATTCAGCAGAATTGCAGCAACTGCCAACATTTTGTTTCAGCTGTTGCAGCACCAACATCACTGCCATGGGTGAGGTTCCTGCATAAAATGGGTATACTGGAAAATTGTTTGACAAAACCTTTAGTGACAGATGTACATAAAGGCCATTGCCTCAACAGGTGCAATGTGTATATTGGCATGCTCTTTGTGTATGTGCCATTCATACTCTTCACCAACAAGTCTAAAACTTTTACTAGTTCACTTTTGGACATACAGTTGTTGGAGACAGGTTTGTGTCACATTTGAGCCAAATATGGTCGATTTGGAGCAATGATTTGAGCAGGTATTTGGTAGGAAATAAGTTGGATCTTACATTATTGATGGATGTCTTAGATTTACCATATTGCAGGAAGATGGAATAACAATGTATGCATATGCACTACATCTTGAAAGATTTGGAATGGATTGCAGCAAACCCTATTGAGCACCCATGGAGGGAGCATCTGGATAGACAGTTTATTTCACAAAGGAATGTCTACACATTGCAAGAAATTGCTCATGCAAAATACTGAAACTGATTTTTTATACATTTATTGTACACTTGTTGTGAAATAAACATGCATGTGTGAAGCCTATAATGTTCAAATTATTATGATATCCATATCTTTTTGTCTGTAAACTAAATGAATTATTTGTTTGTAGGTTCTGCTGAGGTCCTTTCACTGATGGAACCTATAAGCAGTTTTTTAATAAACTTAACAAACAGTATGAAATCTTTATGAAAAATGCCCAAGAGGCTAAGCTAAGGGTGAATTGGTTAATTAATTAATACTCTTTCTGTTATTGTGAGTCTTTGACATACTAAAAGCAGATTGTTCATTTTTTAAAAAATAATATAAACAAAAATGAAAAAACAAACAAGGTTTTAATACCTGTATATAGTTCAGCACAGTTATACATGGGTCTTTGCCTTTCCCACTGCTTTTGTGACAACTTTATCCTCAGAATGATCTTGGTTCTTGAAAACTTTTACACATTTGATACATGTTAGCTGCCCCATATTCATCAGGAGGCTACCAATATATTTAGATGGTACAAAAAATCTCCAAATCTGGCTCTAAAATCTCCCGATATTAAAAAAATAGAGAGACAACGATGATGAATGCTGGGTTTGGGGTGTGCACCTCCTGCCCACGGTTTTTGGGGTTTTTAAAAAATTGTTGGTGTGTCTGAATCTGCACTATTGTTAAAACATCTATTATACAGCGTGTGTAGTCACATTTGAATGAGGTCTTGTAGATTTTTGCTACATATATAGAAATAAGGTTATTTGGACTTTATTTTTACCAGTTTGCTTTCATTACTAGAAGTAGTTAATGTACTTAGATTCCAGCAATCTTTCTGTTGCTAACAGTACTGAAAGATTATTTTTGGTGTGCTAAATAACCCTGGTGATCAGTGCCAGGTGATTACCAAAACATTAAGTTCTGCTACTAATGTGGTAATGGCAAAAGCCTGAAATAACTGAATACAAATTACTTTTACCTTTTTTGTAACTATTTATTTATTTTTATTTTTATTTCTTTATCATCGCTTGCTGTAGCTTGAGTTTGAGGACCTGGAGCAAAATCTGCAGCAGGAGATTGATGATGTGCGAGACAGGAAAACAAAGATTGAGCAGAAGATAGATATGAAGCAGGAGAGGATTGTAAGTAATCCCTGAATGATCTAACAAAAATCCATTCATTTTTGCTGAGGAGGTGCACTTTTATCTGAAACCTATAAAAACTAGTTAAAAAACAACAAAAAAGGTACAAAATTGCTTAATTTTTATTTGGCAGAATTTGTTGGCTGGATCTCTTAAGCAAAGCAAAAGAATACCATTTCGGAAATAAGCTGTGAAAGCGAGTTTATAATACAGACTGTGTCCAGAAAGAAAATAGACACCAGATTTCTTTGCTTTAAAGAAATCTTGTTTCCATTCTTCTTCACTGATCATATAAAACTGATGAATGGTTTTTGCTTCAAATTTAAAGACACTTGTATGTAATATACTGAAGATGTTCTACTCTTGACCCATTATGGATTAGATCCTGTTTCTAAAATGATTATTTATACTAAAATCCCTTTTTAGGTACTCTCAGCTTTACTTTAAAGAGAAGTAATTAAAACCACTTGAAAAAAATTATTTCTGCATATCACATTAAGAGTATGCAATCAGTGCTGGAATGGGACATTTGTTTTGTTTTTTTTTTTTAAATTTAAAGACTATTCCAATCCTTGATAAATTACATGTACTTTTCTGTCAAATGTTAGAACCGTAGATTAGCATACATTAGAAATAACTATCCAGTGTATTTTCCAAGTAATTTCAGTCTCGGTGAAAAACATGGGGGTAGGTTTGGCTTTGATGATGTGAACACTGGCCATGTCTTGTTTGGATTTTTATTTCAAAAATATACCATCAAAAACTGAATTTAAAGGAATGAAATTTCTCTGCTCCATCTTTCATATTCTCCTAGGTTTTTCTATATCTGGGTTTATATATACCCTTATATTCACTCAGTTTATCACTATATACACTTATTATTTCAGTATAAAACTGATGCTTGAGTTTTTCTTAAGTTTATAATAAAAAATGGTTTTGAAATTTATTTTTATCTAAATTATACTTTGGCTAACCATTATTTGTGGTCAAAACGATTAACAGTTCTCTTTAAAAGATGAAAAAATAATTTTTAAGTATGCCTTTGTTAAAACTAAATAATACACAATATGAAATATTAAAAGAATTTGTAGCTTAATCTCTCTTCTAAAAATATTGAGATCTTTCTAGATAGATGAGTTGTTTTTTTTGCTTAGTTTTGTTCTCTTTATATAAAGCCATATTTTTAATTAGGTTATCAAAGAATAGAGAATTTAGCAGAATGTATTTAATTTTCAATAAAAGCAGAAAATACTGAACATTTGATCAATCAGTGATAAGTTTTAAGCTCAATAATAAACCAAAGAGGTAGTACACACAGATAAAATAGAAATAGTTACAGGTAACATGCCTGAAATATTTTGAACAATTATAAGAATAATTTAATTTGTTTTTCAAGTTTTGTGTTACTTACATGTATGGATAATATACCGATGGGCATTATGCTGACAATAATAAGAAATATAATATAATAATACATAAGTAGTTTATTACAAACACATCAACACAAATGTTCTAAAACAACCATAGAAATGTAGTAAATTAATGATTGAAATTTAGTGCAGTGAATCATAGAGAATTAAAATCATACCAGTCACAAATTATGAGCAGTCACCCTCAGATATGCAAGTCTGTCTTCATTGGCATAGTTGGCAACCAGTGTCTTCAGGCAGTTATTAATGGGGTTGTACCTTTTGTCTTGTGGTCTTGTGTTCAATCCCATTGCAGCCTGCTTGGTCAAAATTTCATTACTGGCTTGTTCATTTAGTCTACAAATTGATGGGTGTGTAATCACCATGCATTGGTTGAAAGCTTGGTGCCAGCTCTCCAGAGAATTATTGGTTTGGGGCAGGTTGTCTGGAGCTCTACTTTTGACATTCCACATTTCAATCTCAAACGTGGGTTACCTTGATCTCCCTCAAGTAATAGTACTGAGCCAAGTGCTCTCCAAATAGGCCAAAATGTCTCTTATTCTTTCATTTGTTTCGTTATCGAAAGAGGTCATCAGAGCATTAAATGTGTCAGTGACATCATTTGGTGAAACAAATGCAAGTGCCTGTATACTTCTAATCAGTTGAGTGCTTTCCAGTTCCAAATACCATGCTTGCAGTTCAAGAGACTGAATATTTTTTCGCAAAGTGGAAAAAGCATCCAAAATCTGTGGTGGTTGGAAAATGCTTTTGATGTTATTTAGTACTGCTCATTCAAAGTCATTTGTAGATGACCTAGGATTTGTGTTTCAAACGTTCTTCGTGTAACTGAATATGATGTTGTGTGTGTTCTCGTTTTTGTTCTTCATTACACGGTACACCAAGCGCAGAGTGTGGGTTCCTTAATAATAGCGTGGACTGTGTACAGTTGGGTTCCTAAAAGTGCACTGTCTAATGTGCCATTGCAAAACCAGTGTGGCTTGGTGGACAAGAGATCTAGATTTTTAGATGATGTTAGAATGATCACTTGTTCATTTTCAAATGCCAAAAATGGTTCCCCTCTGATGGTGAGTTTTAGGTTTTTGCTTATATCATCACTATCAGGGGTTGTCCTCTACAATCTAATTATTTGTGCCAATGCTTCCTTTTTAGGCAGCAAGCCAACTGTGCTCAGAGGGAAATTTTCTGTACAATTGTGTATGATGCCACTAGTAGCTTCCTCAGATTGTCCAGCTCGTTGCTTCATTTTGTGTACAGATTTTAGAGCATAAATGCACACTGTATCTGGTGGATGTGTTCTGATGGAATACTCTGAATGACATCATTAATTGTCTTCAGCCTCCTGCTGCAGCCTTTCTGCTTTTCACATCTCCAGTAAGTTTGCCCGTCTATTTCTCTGTCAATAACATAGGCGGAGCCTTCATAAAGAAGCTTCTTGCCATCTTTGCTGGTCTCAACAAACTCCATGCTTTTGTTGTGTTGTGCCAACCAGCATGGAAACTGAGTGGACTCTGGATGAGGAAGAATTTCTATGCAAGCCAGCAAGCAGCAGTCAGAGTGACCCTAGCAGACAACAAACTGTCTATCAATAGCGGCAAGATGGGTGATGTCATTATTTCATCAGCTAGTCTCCAAATGGCTCTGGACAATGATACTATCACATCAGTCTGATTGTGTTGCTACAGTGTCATGATACTATTACATCAGCATGTTGACACACGTTCCATCAGCTTTCAATGATGGGCTGTCATTATTTTTAGCAGACATATAACAGGGATTTATAGTCTTGTTGTCTGTTTGTATGAATGAAGTGAAATGGGAAGTTGAAACGTTTAAAAAATATATTTAAAATATTCGACAAAAATATTTCACCCAAGAAAACGTGTAAAATATGATTTTCTGTCCATTTTATCTGTTTGTCAGCATAACATCTGGTGACATAAAGTCTGGCTACTGTTGCTTATGTGTATAACCACTTTGGTTTTGTTACTATTATTGATCTTAGGAATTGCTTATTTCTTTTTGAGGAGAATGAATTCACCCTTAGTTTGCAAAAATGAAAATAAAAAGACTTCATTCTAATATTTCTTGATTTGTTTCTTTTCAGAGAAAAAAATGATAAAATCAGAGTCATCAACCAGAAGCTTGATGAGGCTAACACATCTGAGTGCAAAGTGAATGAGTTGACTGGGGAGCTGGAAAAGGTTGTAAGTTATGTTAATGTATTTAAAGTAACTTAGGAAACAGGATTTTTCAAACTCTGTTCTGCAGAACCACAGGGTTCTGTAAAAGCTTGTGGTGGTTCCATGAGACTTTATATGAAAGACTGGGAGGGATGGCAAATAACTTTACAATCTTTGTTTTGTTTAGTTGTTTTCATGTTTTGGATACATTATTGTGGTTGAATCAGCCATCTGAAATGATTAGCCTCCTTGACCCCTTCACCTCCATGAGAGAGAATAGCTGAACTCTATAACTAGAGAGACTGGACACTGCTCTCTCTTTTCAATTGCTGCTACTGATAAGTAAAGGACTGCTGCTATCTGTAATATATAAGGTCAAGCCAGCAGATTAGCATGCGACCTGGACATTGCCATAGTGAAGTTTTTTTTGCATCCTCATTATCCTTTTGTTCTTCCATTTTCGGATTTTACCAAGTGAAGGCCTTCATCTTGTTGTCACCACTATATTTGGAAATTTGTGAGGAAATAACCAGCCCTCACAGCAACACTATTATTAAAAAAAACATTATTATCTGCTATACATGGATCAAGGGTAAAAAATGGTAAACAAGGATGAAAATGATAGGAACAAGACAAATGCTACTAGTGCTGCTGGTGTTTCTCCTACTTTGCAATGTCTAGACACATAAACAATTACATATGTCAATTTTTTGTCTTTCTGATAATTTAAACCCAAGAACAGTGAGAGAACGGAAGTATGACAAAAGTTTTATTAAGTTTGGTTTTACCTGGTCTGGTAACAAAGACAAACCAAGTGGAGAATGTGTTGAATGTGAACAAGTATTGAGTAACAGTGGTATAATCCTGCCAAGTTACAAAGACATCTTCAAACCAAACATCTGCATTTGAGAGATAAAAGTTCTGAGTATTTATGAGAAAATGTGCTGAACTTCACGATAAAAAGTGCGTTTCAAACTTTTATGCATAATGAAAACAAAAATGCACTTGTTGCTTCATATCATATCAGTTGTGCAATAGCAAAATCAGGTGAAAGGCGCATTATTCCAGAAAATTTTATTGACGTATGATTGATGAGAAATTTTGTAAAAAAATTGATAGCATACCACTTTCTGACAATGCTGTGTCTAGATCAGTGGTTCCCAACCTTTCTCAATGCTGGCACCCCATGGGATTTTGAAATGCTATCCCGCACCTTAGAGTTAAAAGTAAAAAAAAAAAAAAATATTTGAATATTTTCAGGTCAGATTATTAAGTACCAATTAATGAGTATATTTAATTGACACCAATTTTCGAAAAGAAGAAAAATACCTATTTTACCAGAAAAGAAAACACGTTATCATGAGTCAAAAATTTATTTTCATACAAATTAGACGTATATATTATCGAAAATTCATATCAAATCCAAACAATGTGACATTTGTCCCTGTTTCTTCGCAATTATGTCTGAAATACAGGGTTTCTTTTTGCTGGGAGCGATGCGCATGTCATACTGAGCATCGAGGTGATTTCGAAACCTGCTTTTCACATGAAGAAGAGTCAAAAACCCTACTTCGCAAAGATATGTTGTTGCGAAGGGAACAAGTACAGTAAGTGCTTTCTTGGAAATGTTTGGGAATCCTGCTATTTGTGATGCCAAAAAATCTTCCAAAGTCTTCACTTCAAAATCCATTTTTGTGGAATGTCAATTATTTCCTCTTTGAGAGGGTCTTCATCAGGCATGTTGTTTAACTGAAAGAGAAATGGATTCCTTATCCAGCGGTTGCTGGCTTCCAATTTTCCTGCAGTGAAATACCCATCAAAGGCATTTAATAGCTGTTCAAGGTGAATGCATATTGCTGTAGCAACTTCTGGAAGTAGTGACTCATGTTCTTCAACAACTTCTTCCAGCAATGAAAACCTAGTGAAATTTCCCTTCTCAATATTTTTCATCCACAAAGGAATTTTAGCTTTGAAGGAAGCCAATTTTTCATGTGCAATAACTACATTTGTATTACTTCCTTGGAGGGAAATATTTAGTTCATTCAATCGAGTAAATATGTTGG
Source organism: Nautilus pompilius (assembly GCA_018389105.1). NCBI lineage: Eukaryota > Metazoa > Mollusca > Cephalopoda > Nautilida > Nautilidae > Nautilus > Nautilus pompilius. The sequence continues at coordinate 23,346 of JACATO010002594.1, forward strand.
TCAAGTATGCCAGCATTTGCACAAGTTCTGGGGAATCAAATGAAGAAAAGAGATTTAACTTTTGTTCCTTTAAAAATGTCTTGATCTCCTCACAAAGTTCAGATATACATTGCAAGACACTTCCACGGGATAGCCATCTCACCTCCGTGTGGTACAGTAGAACCATGTGTTCAGAGTCAATGCTTTCACAAAACTTTTGAAATAGACAATGGTTCAGTGAACATCCTCTAATTATGTTAACAATTTTCACACAAGTTGACAAAACGTCTTGCAAACGTTTTGGTAAAGTCTTTGCTGCTAATGCATACCGATGAAGCAGGCAGCCTCAGGAATTTCCTGTTTCATGAGTGCCGCGAATCCAGACCAATTTCCAAGCATAGCAGGAGCACCCACCCTGTACATATGGAGCCAACGATGTTCATATCTAATCCATGTTTTAAGAAAAATTTTTTTATGAGGTTGAACACATCTTGGCCTTTTGTGGTGGTCTTTAGTGGCTTACAAAATAGAATGTGTTCTGATACATCTTCATTCTTGACATAACGGACAACAGCAATCAGTTGACTACAATGTGAAACATCTGTAGATTCATCCAATTGCAATGATATTTTCACAGGAATTGTCTTGATACCAGTAATCACCTGTTTCAAGATGTCCTAGTTCATATCAACTATTCTGTTCCTGATGACATTGTTAGACATTGGTACTTATTGCACCATTCTTTCCACATCTTCCCCAGAATGATCTTTACAACTTAAAGGATACATGGCTTCACTAACTCTTCAGCGATGGTATGTTGTTTTTTTTCGTTGGCCACCTGATATGCAACTTGATAGGATGCTTCAAGAAGAGGCTTTTCAATTGGTACAGATTCTAACTTTGCAAGAGTTCCTTGACGATCGAAGCATGCTTTCCTCACCTTCAGTGATTCTTTGTTGTGTCTGGCTTCCCTACCACCATGTACTCTGTTGAAATGTTTGTTGAGTTTGGAAGGTTTCAAAATTGCATTTGAAAATATCACTGAACATAAAAAGCATTGAGGTCTTTCCATCCCATTTCTCTGTTGTACATGTGAATCCAAAATGATAGTAATCATCGTTCCACTTTCTTTTCTTTGACATTATGGGTCTCTGAAAAAAAATTATCATGAGGCGTAAATAGTAGGCGTATGTGTAATAAAAAATTTTAAAACAAGAATCACAATAGTGAATTAATTGAAGATTGTAATCAATATTCTGCTCCCAAATTTAAACGTGTGAAGACGCCTGTTCGTTAGATAACAATGTATTAATCCAAACCAAGAAACAAAGTAAAATCCAACACACAGACAACACTTACACTGTTGGGTGCGAAGTCTGTTATGTGTCCACAGAGATGGTCCATTGGCTGTCCGAGGACCCGTGATTTCGGTGCCAAGGTTTATAAGGCCCAACTCCCAGTGGTTTTAACCAATGGGAACGCAGCCCAATTGTGCCAATCCCGGTTTGCGTAATAGTTTAAATTCCGGCTTGGGTTCCCTGCTGCCTGACCAATTGTCCAGGGTGGCGAGACGACATTGGGCCCCTGGACACCTGTCTTGCGCATTGTTTCAATTGCTGAGCAACAGGAAACCGCTGGGAGCCGGCGATGACAGGACGAGCTGACCCATAGGAACTATGATGCAATTGGGCGGCCGATGGCTACAGCACAAATAACTCCAGTACAAAATAACATGTTGGCAGCAGGAACCGGTGCATGTATATGCGGCGAGCGCTGGCAGAAGAATGAAAGTGATATGAGTACGAGCTTTGGTTGGCAGCACTGCCGCCAACGATAGCGGAAATGCTAGCACACGCTGCCGACAGCAATAATGGAGGAGTACTGAAAGGCTCTACAGATGAATTATTTAGTAAAAACAGCAACAGCAAATAAACAAAAAAAAAGTTATTTTTCTCTATTCTATCCTCGCCCCCAGGTTTGGAACCACTGGTCTAGATGAATCAAGGAAATGTTAGATTTTTTGTGAAGCAGAACTAATAAGATGAGTAAAATTAACTCCAGTGGGTTTCTCACTTCAAATGGTTGAGTCTGCTTACTAAAACGTGTATTTATTGCACTGTCTCATTGGTCTTCCCACACTTTTCTACATGGTTTGTATCCCAGGTTTCTTGGCATGCATTGTATCCCAGCGTAAAATTTGCCTATAATCATGTGAAATGAAGAAGGGATTTCACACTCTCTTAGCAGCAAATGGCCTTCTCAGTTTTGTAATTCTAGTGCAGACATTTAAATTATTTTGTATTAGCAGGCATAAGCAGCGATGTTGAGCATTGAACTAAATGGATTTCTGTAGATAGAATATTTTATTATTAACTAAAGAAATTCTAAGTTTTCTCTCAGGAAACTGCATGAATATTTTCAGAGGCATGGCTGCTAACTCTTCCCAATTTGTGGTCTCAAGTATGAAAAACTAAATTGCTTCACTATGGTTAAAAAAAAAAAAAACTTCAGCGTTGGTTTGGCAGTTCCCGACTGGTCAGCTTTAGCAAACCTTGAACTAATGGTACTCAAGTTTAGTCTTGAATCCACAACCTGTTGGTTGCCCCATTGGTACAATGGAATGTTAAAAAGACAACGTGGAACATCAGCAACTAACATGCTGCAGGTTCAAGAGAAGCTCAGGCCACAGGTACAATCTCTCCCAAATAGAAATGGTTAGTGCAAATGAAATCAATTTATTTTAAAACAGTCATCGTCATTGTCCTCTGGACTAAATCTTGATAATTGTGCAAAATGTAAATCCATTTATTAGTTCTGTTATTGTTAATAATACCAGGAAATGCCTGATCTAGCCATCTTCTCCATGTAAATAGTCTATCTCACCAATAACTTCCTGTTGTTTTACGTGTGCTTTCAGAAAGAAGACCTTCAGACCACAGTGAGCTCAGTTGATATTGACAGACTGAAAAAGGAAATTGGTAAACTTAATAGGGAGAAAACTGTTATAGAGAGGGAGATTGACTGAGCTGGGGTAGGTATTGTGTTGGTGACTTTTTTCCAATGTCCTCTGTACCAATTAATATATTTTATTTATTTTTTATACTTATAAATTGATGGAAGATTCTGACATGGCTTTGTATCAAACTGGCTAAAACAATTAGTGTTATTAATTTCTCTGGTTTTTGTCATAATCATTACTCATTTGAATTTTTCACCAGTGAAGGTTGGCGACACACAGTGATAAATGACCAGTAAATAATTATGCCACTAGTAAAATTGTTCATGCATAATTAAAAATGCAGGTTTATATAATATTTGTTGATTGGCTGCAAGAAGGGAGTGACAATACATTTAGTGATACATTCGTACCAATTCCTTAGCTTTAAATTGGTCTTTCTTATTCTTTTGTTCCTTATTTAATTTTTTGACTAAAACATATGATAGATATATTTTGGATATAATTGAATTCCTGTCATCACTCTTCTTCATTCATTAAAAATCCTAAACTAGCACTCAATAATCAGATTTCCTCCATCTCTAAAAAAATACAAGCCCAAAGATGGTGGATGATTGGAATAAACAATGCTTTTGGCGATGTGCGGTTTTGCATGCAAGGAAATAATTTTAATAATTGGCGTCGGTGTTGACATTAAACATCACAATAAAGGTTCTGTCCTGGGGTGCCTTTATGCTGAATGGTAAACAGATCTCTTGTAAGATGCACTGGCAGTTTTGCTGAGAAATTCAGCCTAGCATGTTGCCATATCTGTTGAGTTTCACAGATTATTAGTGATGTAGTTTCCATGTTTTCAGAGTTGAAAATTCTTTTCTTTTTCTTTTTTTTTAATAGAATTTAAAATCTGGGAAAAAAACAACAAATTGTAGGTAAGGCATGGATCTAGGGAATTATTAGGTGAAAAATAAGTATTATTGGTACAAACTAAATTCTAGATTGTGCTGAATGAGCCATTCATTATTTATTGTTCTGATCGAAACTTTGTAATTTGTAGTGTTAAGAAAATTGTATCCCTTTGTTTAGTAAAATTAGAGATATAACTGATTTTGAAGGGTTATACCCCATTACTATCAAATCACTTGAGTTTTCTGAGAAATATGCTAAAATCTCTTAAAGTTTGAATGTATGACCCTCTATTTTTAAATTATTTTTAATGTACAATAACAGGGTATCTCTCTGCTATAATAGTAAATCTGTTTCTGAACAATTGGAGGTGATTTCCCATTACAAATGACATCTTGGTATATTGTTGCGGATACTTCAGAACCTCAAAATGTAGAAAATATGAGGTAAAAAAATGTAAGTGAGTTAGAAAAATGTCAGTGGACACAAACAGTAAGAAGTTTGAAATGTGGGGCAAATGTACAGTAGCAGCTGGTGGGAGAGAATACAAATTTACGCCAAACACGTGGCTGTTGGAGCAAGATGTAGGATATTCTACAATAAGAGGGGAAGATAAAATTTCAAGAATTTTATGATTTGCTTAAACTTTTGGTGTACATGAAACAGTAGAAAAACTGAAAATATTATGTGGTGAAAGAATTAGTTTTGTATACAGGAGTTCAAGTTTTTCGACGACAGGGAAGTCAGTTTTTAGTTAGATTAATTTTTCCCGTTACTTAGAGTATTTTTTACGTGTAGGACGTAGTTTATTTTCCAGAAAAACTTATTTTTTCTGGACATAGAATTTTTTCCGAATTTTGATTTCTCTTAGAACTTAGTTTATTTTCAGGACTTAGTTTCTTTTCAATAATACGATAAATTTTTAGGACTCAGTTTATTTTTTTAAATACTTAGAAATTGTTTTTTCAGGACTTAGAATTTTTTCAACTTAGTTTATTTCTTACACTTAGTTTATTTCAATAAATTTTAGGACTTAGATTATTTTTGCTACCCTCTTTAAAACTTAGCTTTCCCTTATAAAATCATTCAAATACTTAGTTCATTTTTTAAGTACTCTTAATTTCCTTTTTATAACACTTAATTTTTTATCCCTTTTCTCTACCTTTGTTTAAATACTTTGTTAGCCTTATTTATATAACACAAATTGTAGTGTTCTTTTAGCTTTTTCTCCCCTAAAATTGTGCAATTATTTTACGATGGAGCCTCAGCCATCTACATCAAACACAACATCCTCACCAGTAAGCTATGCCAATACGGCGACGCCGAAGGTAAATTACGAGGACAACAGTGGAATCCAGTCCTTTGATGACTTTCTACATGAGCTGGATCAAGATCCAGCCCATCCCCGAAATATGAGATTTGAACATAGAAGTTCATTATTTATTCACTCTAACAAGGAAATTAATTGCTCTGAGGTCAGCAATGCCCTAGTTAATGCCGGCCTCAATGAAAGAGTCAGGGCTGTCTTGAACAGCAGCGGAGGGGCAGTCGAGGTTGTTTGTAGCACAGCTGCAAACGTCAAGATCATCTCAATGAAAAGCTTGGCGATAAATGGAATAAAATATCCCTTCCGAGGAGCCAGCCCTATTGCCTGGATAAAAGTCCGCTGACTTCCTCCAGCTACGGGCTGCGCTATTCCAGAAAAAATCTTGTCAAAGTACGGACGTATCATCGTGCCGTTTAAATACGACACATTACCAGGCTTGCCATTCCTCTCCGGACAGAGGAGTGGTAAGATGATCCTCCGAGAACCAATTCTCCGGAGGATCAGGGAAATTGTAGACGGCAAAACGGTGTCATTCACCGCGGTATATAGAGATCAGCCAGCACAGCCACCCTACTGCTACAGGTGTAAAACAATGGGACATACACCAACCAGCTGCCCGACAGACACCTGTACTGAGGAGGTAAAGAATAACAAGAACGACAAACCAACACCAACATCTCCCATCAAAGTTATCACGATCGATGAGGAGGAACCTGAAAAGCCTTCTCCTTCTCCAATCCTGGAGAAAGAGAAACCAGACAACGCTGATTCAGATGATGTACCCTTCACCCTGCCCAAACCAAAGAGGCAGAAAAAGAAGGGTGCAAAGAGAACCATCAGGGAGTCTACTCCCACATCCCCTCCCAAGTCCAAGGAGAGGAAAACAACTGAGGTGCCCAGAGACAGTTCTCTGGAGGCACCCTATAAAAAACTTATCGAAACAGTCTCTGCTGCTCCTAAAATCCAGACTCTGGGGGCTGCATCCATGGAAGTGCCCACCTAAATCGGTGCACTTTCATTTGACGGTTTCTTTCGGTGTCAACCTCGGTAATGTCCCAAGGACAACGAGCTAGATTCAGCGATTATGTTAAGACAGTCGGAATTCTTATCCCTGAATTTAAGAAGGATAAAATTCAAAAAACATTGGAACGATTTCATCCAAAAAACTCAATAATTTTCAGGCAAGAACTACACCTACAAAACTGCACAGAGGTAAATAGGTACTTTAATAATTGGTCAGGCAAAATACTTACAAGTTTAGATCCGTTAGGTAGGAAGAAAGGAGTAGCTCTTCCCTTTCATCATAGTCTTAACGTACAAATAGAACACTCTTACAGTGATAACATCGGATGCTTCGGTTTATGCTCCTACCGTCACGAAGGAACGTACAGCCTTCTTTCAGAACTTCAATGATACTCTAGAAAAGGAACTTAGGTCACACCCTGCAGATGATATTTTCATCTTAGGAGACTTTAATTGCGTCCCCTCCCATGACCTAGATAGGCAGGGACCGGACATTAAAAGTAGGACGCATCTGATCAGAGAGTTGCAGCTGCAAACCATGTGTTCGCAGTTCGGCTTGGGCGATGCGTTTAGGTATAAACACCCTGACGTTAAATCATACACTCACTATAGTAATAAATATAAGGTAGCTACTAGAATAGATAGTGTATGTTTCTAAACATATAGCTAGGCAGCTCCAAGACGTTTCGCACGACATTATCGCGTGGAGCGACCACTCTCAGGTTAAGGCCAGCTTCCTCACTCAGTCTTAGATATTGTCAGGCAAGAAAGGCATATCAGGACATCCTAGAAAACTAGCTAAAACTAGAACTAAAATTAGAAATAAAAAAGGCCACTTTAGGTGCAGACAACAACGATATAAAATAAAGCCATCCAAAACAAGATAGCCAAAGGCGCTAGAATTAGGGCCCGAGTACCGGCCATGAATGGCGAAGGAAATAGAATGTCTTTCTGTGGCTTAGAAAAAAGCAAGGCAGAAAGAAAATCTATAAATAAACAAAGCTAAGGACGGCCATGTCTTTTTTTTATGTTGTGCGGTGTTTTTAGGATGTTTTGTGAGGTTGCATTTGTATGTGGGTGTAGCTGGATCGGTTCCACGACCGGCCGTCTCAGCTGTTTATAAGTGAGGCCTTATTTCGACCTTTGTTTTTGTTTAAAGTGTACCTCAGCCTAGCGAGAGCAGCGGGCTACCCAAACTCCTTCGTATTGCACGCAGGAGGGGTAGGTTTATCCTGGCTGGACTCTCTGGAACAGAGTTTTCTCTCTGTGTGTCCTTGTTCTGTTGGGGGAAAGTGGGCCGCTTTTTTATTCTTTTGAAATCCAAAAATGGATTCAGGAGGTGGGATTAGGTCTCTATTTTATTGTTTGCAAATGGATGGAGTCACGTTCTCCCTCCGTTTCCTGTATAGTCCTTCCAGTCCTCCCTCGTTGGGGGCCAGAGGCTCCCGGGATGCTGTAATTAAAGTGTAATAAAATGAAGATTTTAAAACACCTCCCACGTAGGGGGACCAGAGGTACCCGTTTATGTGGTTTGAGAGGGAAGTAGTACGATCACTGTGGTGTTTTATCATCACAGTGACCGGTACCCAATTCCACACCACTATATGTATATGTATTAGCCTTTGATGTTGAGTTAGACTGGGGTTTTTACTAGGTAAACGAAGAAAGAAGCATGGTTAGTCCATTTGTTAGGGTATGATAGTGTGGGTGATATCTTTATAAATAAAGAGAGGCTTGCACTTAGAAGAAGGAGGAGGGGTTGGATTTTGAAAATTTAGTTATAGAAATTTTTAAAGGAAAAAAGAAATTATAGAGTAGGATGTAAAAATTAAGAATTAGTGCAGTCTTCTTGATTCATTCTTCAGATAGATTATCGGCAGTAGTGGCTCATCTCTTCTGTTGTTTCTCCAAAAGGAAATTAGACAGTAAACCTGAGGAAAAGTTATTTAAAGAAAGGGCACATTAACAGAAAGACAAAATACATGATTGAATTTAATTTACAAGAAAGAAGAGGAAGAGGAGAGATTTGACTCAGGGGGGTTGATCTAAAGAGGGTGTTGTTAATAGAGAAGTGTCTGTGTGTGTGTGATGAGTTTGTTGTGAGTGTTAATGTGTCCAAGAGCACCGTTAATCAACCAGATGGCTGAGAAATAAGCTCTGTCACTTATGCTGGATTGCATGACTGCATATTTTTGGTGTAACCAATGGGTTACGTAATTTTGAAAAAGTTTTTTTGGTTGAGGTGAGGTGGGTGACTGCTCTCTAAAGCCTTCCGGCTACCCCAAGCAATCCGCTGTGCGGTAAAACCAGGAAATTAGACAAGCAGTCCTTTTAGTTCTATTGTTGAATCCAAAGATGCGCCAGAAAGAAGTAAGTTCTTTCTGGGGACTCTTAATTTTAAAAATCAAGTCTCGGACTAGACACCACAGCTCTATGTTCACCGGACAGGAGAAAATAGAGTGTAGGGCCGTTTCATCCGTCTCTGGACAGTGGAGACATTTTGGTGATTTAATTAGTTTCCATTTGAATTTGTTCTCCCTCGTGTGGGAGGACATTCCTGAGTAATTTCCGAGAAACCATCCACTAGTTGGTTAGCGGAGCTTTTCCAGATTCTATCCCACGGAAGTGTTCCTGAAGACAGTGCACTTTCCCATCTCCCCCTGTAGTCCGGTTCCTGAATAGGTCGTGAAGACAGGAAGAGATGTATGTCCCGTTGGGATAATTTGTCTAGATCAGCTTGTTGTGCTCCTAAGCTTACTTGATTGTTTGTTCCTAAACTAATGTTGCAGCTATTCCAGTTATTGATTAGTGAGGTGTGATAGTCTGTTAGGTATTTTCCTTGTGCTCTATATAGTTTTTGTTTGTTAGTGAGGACATGCATACCGTCGGGGACGTTGTACGCCTCAGCTAAACGATTGAGGAAGAGATTTTGCCATCTTGGTTTACTATCTACGTTCCTTATGATATCAATAACGTTTAAGATTTGTTGAGCACCTGTTTTGCTCTCTAAGTTTAGGAGGTTTAACCCTCCTTGGTTTCGGGGTAGTCTTGTTATGTTTTATTGGCCAGGTGTTTACGCCCCTGCCACAGAAACCGATCAAGTTCGGCGTCTATGGAGGCGCACCCACGCTGGCATACCTATGATCTTTGATTTATAATAGACTTTGGAAGCAAGATAAGTATTAATTAATTCTGTTTTTGGTAAATAGGATAAATTAAGAGAGAACCATGCGGTTAGTAAAGCTTTTATTTTATTAATCGCTGGGTTCCAGTTGATTTTCTGGGTATTAGTATTTGAGCTGACAGGAAAGTAGATGCCGAGTAGTTTAATGTTATCCTCCACCCATTCGATGTTGTAGTGGTGTAGGGGCCGTTGTTTGCCCCCCCAACCATGCTGCTTTTGTCTTGTGGCGGTTGACCCTTGCCCCAGACGCCTTTTCGTACGTCTCTAGGGCTTTGAAGGCCTCGTCCAGACTCCTTTCGTCCTTCAGGAGGAGGGTGGTGTCGTCTGCGTATTGAATTATTTTTGGAGCCATGGATGCCTCAATGTTTTGGTTTTTGCGTATTAGGGAGGGCTGCCAGGGGCTCCGCCGTAGGACATACAGCATGGCACTTAGTGGCATCCCTGTCTAATCCTCTAGATGGGTGAAGGATTCAGAAGGATACCGTTGTAATGATTTGGGGAAATGATAATCACTGGTCAACACAATATTTTTGGCAGGAAAAGTGAGACTGGTTTCTGGGGTTTTCAAGGGCGCTGAATCCGAATCTGACATTTGTTTTTTCAAGTTGGCTCTAGTTTTGGAGATATCACAGGGGGGTCGTTCGTCTGAAATCACCCATTCGCGACCATAACTAAACGTACAAAAAACGGCTAAATAGTGCAAAAATGTCAGATATTGATTTTTATGATAATCCAAAACCACAAAGACAGTGTAAAATCTCAATCTAACAAGTTAAGTTAGATATAACATCATTTCATTTATTAATAAATGAACACTTTTCATATATTTCGAGAATATACAAAAAATTTGCTAAAAATTTGCTGAATTTTAATTCTCCAAGGGAAAAAAACATTTACATAATCAGTTATATATCATAAATTAATGCAAAGCATTATTATACACTAGATTCTTAGTTACAATGAACACACAAAACAATATTTTATTCACAAAAGTGAAATTGACGTTTATACGATTTTCGCTTGTGAGCAACTTTCGGGCAGTCTCTCAAAAGGTTCCAGCAGTAGTCTGCCATCATGTGCTCATCCCATTTGCCTTGATACCTCTCTTCCATTGTTTTGATGTCTTGATGGAATCTCTCTCCTTGCTCCTCCTCTGTAATCACCAAGATTACCAGGAAATCTGTCGAGGTGGCTAAACAAGAAATGAACTTTGATGCTCACATTTGCCCCTAGTTTTTCGTATGCAGTAAGCATCTTACGGACCAATTGCTTGTAATTGTCAGCTTTGTGATTTCCCAAAAAGTTTGTCACTACATCTGTGAAGGACACCCAAGCATTTAACTCAACCATGTTCATATGATTAGTGAAGTCAGAATCCCTCATGAGCGTTCGAATCTGAGGTCCATCGAAGATGCCACCTTTAGCTTTTTCGATGGAAAGACCTGGAAATTGCCTGCATATGTACTTGAAGCAATCCCCATCTTTGTTCAACGCCTTAACAAACTGCTTCATGAGCCCTAGTTTTATGTGCAATGGAGGGAAGATGATTCTATCCCTGGGTACCAAAGGCTCATTGATGACGTTGGCTGTGCCGACTTCGAGACTTTCTCGTTCTGGCCAGTTCTCCCTTCTCCAGTGCTGGATTCTTGCTCTGCTATCCCACAAACAAAGAAAGCAGGGATACTTTGTGTACCCACTTTGCTGACCAAGCAGAAAATTCACCATTTTCAAGTCCACACAAATCAGCCATTTATGAGTGTTGTAATTTAGCTTTTCAAGAACAAATTGGATACCATCATACTCTTCTTTCATCTTGGTAGAATGGCCAAGTGGTACAGGAGCAAACTTATTGCCATTATGCAAAAGTACAACTTTTAGACTTGCTTTCGAGCTATCTATAAAGAGACGCCAATCTGCTGGGTCATATGACGAGATCCCCATGCAGTTAAGAAGTGCAAAACGTCATTACAAAAGATCAGGTCATCTTCTTTAGAAAAGAAACGAAGCAAGCTGCCTTCCCTTGTCCTATAGTATGTTATAATGATTCAATAATATCAGAAAATTATTATTTACTGCTTCTATATTGAAGTATTTCAGGGAGAATTTTAGCAGTTTAGGCTTATTTGAGGCTATCAATATCTTCTAAACTAGAGCCAATCAGACAAAACCAATGTTATATTCGTAATCAGCGACCTTCAAAACCCCAGAAAACACTCCTAGATGGTCTGCCAAAGAAAAAAAATAAAAATTTGTTGACCAGTGTATTTGATTGAAAAAGATTGATGAATTTAAATAAACGACTCCCCGAAACCGAGGGCTTTAAGTTTCTTTATCAAGAAAATTCCAATCTACTCTATCAAAAGCTTTTTTTTTTTATCTAGTGCTAAGCATTAATGCCTATGGAATTTTTCTCGTGTCTCACTTAGCTGGGAATTGCTCCGAACAGTTGAAAGTATTGTTTATACTTCTTCTGAACTGAACAGGTCTGGATCAGCACTAATACTTTATTCATAACTTTGGCTAGCCTATTCACTAACGCCTTAGCTATGATTTTATAGTCACTATTTAGGAGACTTATGGGTCTCCAGTTGTCCAGGTACTCCAAGTCGCCCCCTTTCGGCAGCAGGACGACCGTGGCGGTACGTTGGCTTTCTGAGAGAACCCCTTTACTATAGGCATAGTTCGCGACCATTGTCAGGTCTGCTGCTATGAGATGTTCAAATCTCTTATAGAACTCTGGCGTAAGGCCATCGTCTCCTGGGGACTTTTCTTTATTTAAAGCCCTAATGGCTTCTTTTATTTCAGTAAGTGTTAGGGGTCCTTCACAACACAAGACTCGGCCTCTAGGGGGTCTAGTTTATCTTCTAGACACGCCAAGATGCTGTCCTGAGCTAAGGGACAAGTGTCTTCCCTAGTGTATAGGTTTCTATAATACCGAGTCTCTTCCTGAATAATTTTGTTTATGTCAGTTAAGACGCGGCCTTCTTTGGTTTTAAGTTTATTAATAGATTTCTTTTCTGCCTTAGATTTCTCTAATCCACAGAAAGACATTCTATTACCTTCGCCATTCATGGCCGGTACTCGTCGGGCCCTAATTCTAGCGCCTTCTGTTTTGTTTAGTTGTGTTTTGGCTAGCTTGTTTTGGATGGCTTTGATTTTTTGTTGTTGTCTAAACCTGAAGTGGCCTTGTTTATTTCTAAGTTAAGTTCCCTCTTTACTTATTTTCTAGGAAGTCCTGGTAAGCCTTTCTTGCCTGACAATATCTAAGGCTAAGTTCCCTGATCTTACACTTACCTAAATCCCACCACTCCAAGGGGTCCTCAACTCATCCCTACGATTCCGCCATTGCTCCCAGAAACTCTGAACCCTCTCAACATATTCTGACTTGGTCAGAATAGTGTTGTTGAGTTTCCAAAGTCCGGGGCCTCTGGTTTCGTTGCGGATGAGAAAGATGGCCTTAACCTGAGAGTGGTCGCTCCACGCGACAATGTCGTGCGAAACGTCTTGGAGCTGCCTAGCTATATGTTTAGAAACATACACTCTGTCTATTCTAGTAGCTACAGAGTATTTACTGCTATAGTGAGTGTATGCTTTGACGTCGGGGTGTTTATACCTAAACGCATCAACCAAGCCGAACTGTGAACACATGGTTTGCAGCTGCAACTCACCCATCAGATGCATTCTACTTTTTATTGTCCGGGCCCTGCCTATCTAGGTCATGGGAATGGACGCAGTTAAAATCTCCTAAGATGATTAAATCATCTGCAGGGTGTGACCTTGAAAGAAGGTTACGCATTCCTTCGCAATAGTAGGAGCGTAAACCGAAGCAATCATCACTTTTCTTTGGAACTCGTTTTGGTAGTTAGCTATTATTATTCATCCATTGTTATCACTATAAGAGTGTTCTATTTGTATGTTTAAACTATTATGGAAAGGAAGAGCTACTCATTTTTTCCTACCTATTGGATCTAAGCTTGTGAGGATTTTACCTGACCAGTTTTGAAGAACCTATCTACCTCTGTGCTGTTTTGCAGGTGTATTCTTTTTCATGCAAAAATTTGGTTTGTGTTGGAATGTTCAAGATGATCTATGAAATCATTCCATTGTTTTTTGAATTTTATCCCTCTTAAATTCAAGGATAGAAATTCCATGCATCTAGACATAATCGCTTAAGCAAGCTCGTTTGTCCAATGGACGAAACTGGAGTTGTAGCCAAAAAAGTCCGTCTAACTGAAGTACACTATTCAGGTTGGTACTTCCGTGGTTGTGACTGCCTGAGTCTTTTCAGAGGTAACAACACTTGTACTTGCAATTAGGGCTTTATAGAGGCCTCAAGGGAAACGTCCCTTGGCACTTCTTGAGTTTCCTCTCCTTAGTTTAGGATGGGTGCTCGGGGTTGACACCCGATTGTTCTTTTTGCACCTTTCCTTTTCTTCTGCTTCTTGTCCCCGGAGCTACAAAATTTGAGTCATCCGAGTCAAGGCTGTCTTTCTCAGGCATTGGAGAAGGTGTTGGAGTAGGTGTATCTTCATCATCTATTTGTATTACTTTTACCGGTTTCTTCTGGTGTTGTTGGAGGTTTTCTATGCTGGTGTTGGTTGGACAGCTCAGAGGAGTATGACCTAAAGCTTTGCACCTAAAACAAAAAGGTGGTGGAGCTGGCTGGTCTCTGTAAATTACTGTGAAGACACGGTATTCCCGTCAATGGTCTCTCTGATCCTGCGAGGATAGGCTCCCTCAACAACGTCTTGCCGCTCCTCTGGCCCGAGAGGAACGGCAGACCCGGCAAAGGTGTCATATTTAAAGGGAATAATAATTTTCCGTACCTAGAAAGTATTTTTTTCTGGTATTGCACATCCAGTGGCGAGGGGAAGCCCTCTAACTTTATCCAGGCTATCGGAATTGCCCCTCTGAAAGGGTATTTAAATTCTTCTATGGCCAGGCTGCGCGTTGATATAATCTCTGCGTTTGCCAGCTGAGCTGCAAAAATCTAAACGGCACCTCCATTGCTGCTCAGGACGCTCTCACTTTTTCATTTAGTCCTGCGCTCACTAGAGCGCACAACCATGAGAGCAGGTGATTTCTTATTGAGTGAATGAAAAGCGAGCTGCGCCGTTCGAAGTCCATGTTCTTCAGGTAGGCGGGCTTCTTCATCTAAATCTCTTAAGAATTCGCCAAAAGATTGAATTCCTTTATCGTCCCAAATTCTTTTGGCGATACGGGGTCACCTTAGGCGTAGCCGAGTTGGCATAGCTTATGGGTGAAGATGTTTCTGCAGATGTTGATGGCTGGGGCTCCATCTGGTATTTATTGCCAACTGGTGAGGCTGGTCAAAATGTGCTTTAAGAAATGAGTTACACTCACAGCAGAATTAAACTAAGGATGTCAAAGGGATATTTAAAAGGAGGCAAAAGGTAATTTTTAAAGTAAAGTTATGCTAAGGTTGAAACCTAGTTAAATTCAAAAAGCTCAGTTAGAAATATAAGTTTTTAAAATGACTAAGTCTTGAAAAAGAAAAAGGTTATATGGAAAAAAATAAAACTATGAGCAAAATTTGGGAAAACTGAATTTTACCAAGGGAAAAGCAAAAAAAAAAAAGTAAGGGTTAGAATAAGGTTTAGGAGTATTCTGAATGCTACAAAGGGTAGATTTCTAAGGGAAGAAAGAGTTAAAGGAGAAAAAACCAACATAGGAGAAATTATACAGGAAGAGACTCGGTATTACAGTGAATTATACACTAAAGAAGACACTTGTCCAAAGCTCAGGAGAGCATCTTGGCATGTCTAGAGGATAACTAGACCCCCTAGAGGCCGAGTCTTGTGAAGGACCCCTAACTCTCAATGAAAAAAAAGAAGCATTAAGGGCTTTAAATAAAGATAAATCCCCAGGGATGATGGCCTTACGCCTGAATTCTATAAGAGATTTGAATATCTCATAGTAGCAGACCTGACAATGATCGCGAACATTGCCTATAGCAAAGGGGTGCTCTCAGAAAGCCAACGTACCGCCACCGTTGTCCTGCTGCCAAAGGGGGGTGACTTGGACTACCTGGACAACTGGAGACCCATAAGTCTCCTAAATAGTGATTATAAAA
This sequence comes from Nautilus pompilius, assembly GCA_018389105.1. Lineage (NCBI taxonomy): Eukaryota > Metazoa > Mollusca > Cephalopoda > Nautilida > Nautilidae > Nautilus > Nautilus pompilius. Next base: position 38,812 of record JACATO010002594.1, read on the forward strand.
TCATAGCTAAGGCGTTAGCAAATAGGCTAGCCAAAGTTATGAATAAAGTTATTAGTGCTAATCAGACCTGTTCAGTTCCAGGAAGAAGTATTACTAATACTCTTCAACTGTTCAGAGAAATCACATCTAAGTTAGACACGGAAAATTCCATAGGTATAATGCTAGCTGTAGATCAGAAAGAAGCCTTTGATAGAGTAGATTGGAATTTCCTTGTTAAGACACTTAAAGCCCTCGGTTTCGGGGAGTCGTTTATAAACTTCATCATCA